>JARQOC010001681.1:0-36664 GCA_033576535.1 Allobates femoralis
ATTTTTCGGGATCTGGGGCTGTGTGATGGCTTATTTTTTGTAGCTTGAGCTGTCGTTTCTAATGATAACATTTTCAGGTAGATGTGCTGTTTTGATCGCCCATTATTGCAATTTATCGTAATGTTGCCGCGACCAAAAACACATAATTTTGGTGTTTGGACTTTTTTTTTCCATTATGCAGTTTACAGATCTGATTAATTGAGTTTATATTGTGATAGATCGGGCGTATCTGAATGTGGCGATACCAAATATGTGTATTTTTTTAATTTCTTTAATAGTTTTTTTTTCAATGAGGCAAAAGGGGGGGTGATTTGAACTTTTAGGTTTTTTTTTTCATATTTGGAAAAACTTGATTATCTTTTTTTGTTTTTAAATCATTGCTGTCAGTGACTGACAGCGCCATCCAGAGCACCACGGTACATATCGTTCCATTCCCCGTCGGTATTGGTAACTCCGCTGTTACTTTGACAGCCCGGGGTCCTGTGATGACCCCAGAAGCTATCTGCAATCACTTCCTGTGTATGGCAGGCGAGCGCCGGAATGCACATGAAGTGATCATTTCTGCTATATAGAGAGGTGCTGAAGCATGTCTCTACATAGCAGAAGTGATCGGACTGTGCAGCACCGAGGTCCCCTAGTGGGTCATGTAAAATAAAAAAAATAAAGAAAAATGTTTTTACAAACATGAACCCCCCCTTTTGCCCCCCTTAAAAATAATAGTATTAAAAATATAAAAAGACACATATTTGGTATCGCTGCATTCAGAAATGGCCAATCTAACAAAATATAAAATCAATTAAACAGATCGCTGAACTGTATAACAGAAAAAAGCTCAAAAGACAAAATTATGTCTTGTTTTTATTTGATCGCCGCACCATTGCAATAAAATGCAATAACGAGGGATCAAAAGATCCCATCTATCCAAAAATTGTATCATTAGAAACATCAACTCAAGACGCAAACAATAAGCCTTCACACAGCCCCAGATCCCAATAAATCAGAATGATACGGATCATGGAAAATGGCGACAAAAGTGCACTTCTTTTTCTTTAACCCTAGAACGTGTAACCTCGGCATTTTACACCCGGCAGATTATTTTATTTCCTATTTTGTGCAAAATTACTTTAGTTGGAATTTGGAGACTCTAGGTTTTCCTCAAGTATGTTGTTGTTGGTAATATCCAGTTGTTTATATCATTTTATGTAATGGTATTTTGATATAACAATGCTTTTTTGGGAGCCCCATATACGTCACGCATTCTCGGGTTAAAAATGTCAGATTTTTTTTTACCACTTAGATAAAAGTAAAAGTATAAATGTTTGGTATCTATGAACTCGCACCAACCCTAGGCATCATACCGACATGTCAGATTTACCATATCGTGAACATGGTGAATTAAAAAAATCAATACCAAACTTGTAATTGCACTTTTATTGTAATTACACTGCAGTTGGAATTTATTCCCATTTTCCTGTAGATTTCTTGGTAAAATAAATGATTTTATTCAAAAGTGCAACTCGTCCCGCAAAAAACAAGCCCTCATATGTCTATATATTTTTTTTTTTAATCCAATAATGTTTATTTTTATTAAAAGTTATCACATACAACTAACAACAAAACCAAGTAACAGGGTAAAGACAAATACACGTCTCATCACAGAACTGAGGGGGTGGGGTGGGAGGGGGGGGCAAGAATTGGACAGAATAAGATCTACAATGATACCCCGGGTGGTAGCGAAGTAGATGAGTTAAGGTCAAGTATTATTGTAAAACCGGTACAGCTGAAGGGTGTACTTCCCAGCCTGACCAGGAGGCAAGGACACGGTCTCTAGAGGTAGTGTCAAGAGAAAGGTAGTATTCATGGTGAAAAAACATATTAAGTCTCTCCACGACATTCCCAAATGAGGGGGTGAGGTGGGAACGCCATTTCGTTGCTATACTAATTCCAGAGGCCGTTAAAAAGTTCAAAACTATACTTGTGAAATCTCGTGGAAGGGCGTCAGAGATGAAGAACCTCTGATAGAAGGAGGGGTCAGCAGGAGTCCCAGAAGACATATGGCACTCAGACACATTGAAAAAATGTGATATTTGGGCATATTGGAAGTGTTTGCCACTCCCAGGAATAGCTCACATAATTTGGCAAAGGGGATCAGCTCACTCTTGCAGGTTATATCGGCTAAAGTCGAGTTCCCAGCTAGTTCCCAAGATTTAAGGTTTAAGTACGGGATATGGAAAGTAAGAGCCCTGATGCCGATGTCCTTGGGAAAGAGGGAAATGCAGTCTGCCACCACCTCTCTCCAATGTGTTAACAACGTCTGCATGGTAGGCAATGTCAACTTCAAGGTTGTAGGGCATACGGACTCTGCCGCCAACAGGTGACGGAGCGAGCTTCCCGTAACAAAAAGGGACTCCATGTGCACCTAGCCCAGGGACCGGTCCTCGGACCACCAATGTTTCGTCTCTTGTAGAATCCTGGCTTTGTAGTATCTGGCAATGCTAGGGACACCCATACCTCCCATACCATAATTACAAACTCTCAGCAGGAAAGGCTTCAATACCGAGGAAAATAACCTATAATAATCATTGACAAGACCGTCAGGGCCAGGGGCTGAGTGCTGCTTAGTGTTCTTAATGACGGTGCCAATTTCAGTCAAAGAAATAGGGAAGTTCAGGGCGGAGATTTGTTCAGGGTTAAGGCTGGGGAGAGCAAGACTATTAAGACATTTTTGAATCTCTTCTAGAAAGGGGGGAGGATTGGAGGGATCATTTTTGATGTTATATAGTTGAGAATAATAGTAAGCAAAAACATTTGCGATGGCAATAGGGTTACCTTGCAAGATACCAATATGATCTCGTAAAGCTTCTATTTGAGATGAAATTTCTTTCTTTTTAATGCGTTTGGAGAGCATTGCTCCCGCCCTGTCGCCCATGGCATAAAACGCCGACTTTGTTTTCCTTAGATTCCTCTCATGCTGAGCTAGCAAAAAGGTGTGGATTTGGATGTGGGTTTGAATTTGTTGTTTCGAGACAGTGGGGGAGGGATTGTTTTTGGTAATCCTCTCTAAAGTTTGTAAAAGGGAAACCAGCTCCGTCGTAGTCCACTCTTTCTCTTTCTGCAGGAATATGCCACGTATAAAGGCTTTATGGGATTCCCAGAGGGTCTTGTCTGATACCTCATAATTCTCATTAATACAGAAGAAATAATAAAGTCGATACTTGCTCTACAACTTGCCGACTAAACAAAAAATCTAGGTTCAATCTCCAACTCCCCCTATGTCCCATAAAATTGTTGGAGATAGCAATTCAGGGTAGGCTGGATGGTGTTACAATCCACTGTTTGGCAACTCAATCTGCAGGTGCCAGCCACTTAAGTGTTAATGTCTTTTTAACTATTAAGTCCACTGATGGATAGGGCAGGAGTGCTGAAAAGATGAAATTCTGCAGAGAGTATTGTGTCAGGAAGCCAGGGGTTAATGTGGACACTTTCACAGCACCTGCACCCAGTTCAGTTACAGCCAGCTACTCAGTTAACCCAAGCAATTTTAGACTTTTCAGAGGGGGAACACTGCCAGCCTGTCTCAGTCACATAGAGAGATGGAGGTAAGGGTTAATCCTCTGCTTTCCCCTTTGGGCTCTTATCACCTCCTGTGGAGTATCCTGGGTTATCACCTGGTCCCTCTAATATGTTAGGGTCTCTCCAGTGAATTCAGTGCCCCAAGGTGTAGATCGTAGGGGGAAAGGCCCTGCTCCTGTGCCCTGTGTCACGTGCACTTACCCGCTCCTGCGGCTCTTCTGATGGCTGGGCCGGTGTTATGGCATCAAGTCCCTGCGATACACAGGGTTCTTCCCGCCAGTTCAGGCTGTAATCACCCGTCCCCCGCCTGCGGTGCACTCCGGAGCGCAATGTCCGCACCGCCGGCGTATCACGCCCGCCGCTGTAGTTGCTCACTCCGCTCCTACCCGCTAAGTGCAGGGTTTACTCACAGGGCTCCAGCGGGGCATTCTGTGTCTGGCGTCTCGGCGGATGTCCTCCTGGGTGGTCGCCTAGGGAGCACCAGACTCCCAGGCGAGGCGGGCAGATCAGTCCACAGGGTCCAGGTAGGCGCTCAGGCCTCTTCAGCAGTGCGGCCACGTGCAAGATGGGGGGGGCAGTGGTATAGAGGGTTGAAACTCAGTCCAGTCCTCACTTTAGGACAAAAATGGGTCCTGATCTGTGCTCAGGGGTGGTGTGGCTCTCAACCTGGGATCCTGTGGGTGATATCCGCCATTGTATTAGGGCAGGATGTCAAGGATGGTGTAGCCGGCAGCAGGAGCAGTCTCATGCACGTCCTTCCTGAATCACGGCCATCTGGGATCTCACGTTTGATTCTTCTTCACCAAATTTAGGCCATTATGCCAAGTGTCATACAATCATAGAATGCTAAAGTTGGAAGGGACCTCCTGGGTCAACTGATCCAACCCTCAACTTAAAGCAGGAGTCACTAAATCATCCCAGACAGATGTCTGTTCAGCCTCTGTGTGATGACTTCCATTAAAGGGGACCTCCCCACCTTCTAATCTCTTCCTAGTATTGCCTGAATGTAACCTGAACTTCATTATTTTGTTTTAGCTAAGCAGGAAATTTGGTGTTCTCTATGGACAAATGGAGAACTGAGGACCACCTTAAAGATGTTCCTTTGAGGACAATATTGTGTCTTTTTTTTAATTTACCGTAACTTGAATACATGCAATTAGTGTCAAAAATATCATTTTTGCATTTGAGTTTCATTAAAACCTTTGTACCATTTAGCTTCAACATGAGTCAATTGAGACGTGAAGGTCTGATGGGAGAGTTTAACTCTTTTGTCATTTACTGAGCTGTTCTCAGCTGATTTATGACCAAAGACCACATCAAAGTTGAATACGCGTAGAAATAAAGGGCTTGTAAAAGCCAAACCGTGAAAATGTTTTAATGACACCAGATTGTAGAAGTTATTTTGAGACCCAAATTCATGAATTTAAGTTAAAAAAAACTGTCTAGGGACAGATTTACACCATTTCACCTTATTGTGCATGGCCATTCATAAAGCTTCAGACAAATGCATGGTCCTACTCTGTACGCTTACAATATCTGGGCTATGGCTTAACTGTTAAACTGTTAACAGAGGCTAGAAATACTTCTAAAAGAAAAATAATATTCAACTCTTATAATAAGAATCACCCACTGCTCCAGTGCTGCAATTCCAATAGTGTCTGCCTGGACCAGAAATGATAATGGCCTGACTACCAGTCTCCTGACCCCTGAGGCCATTGACTGGTGACTAGTGGTTGGGACACCATAGCTTCCTATCCTATTGGAAATCATTGAAGTGCCAGTGGAGATTCTAGTGGTAAGTATTGCTTGTAACCCTCCTTTCTGTTCCTTCTAGAAATTTGCAAAAAAAATGCTTAAAGTATTTTCAATTAAATATATCATGAGCACAGGGAGAGGGGTACTCGGACACCGGGATGGGTTGATGGCTGTGACGGGGAATCACGGGTGGTTGGGTTCTCGGTTCCGTGTCCTGGCTGTCATTTGTTTGGTGGGGGAAATATTTGCAAGGATTAATAGTCCATCACGCCACCTGTGGACCCTGGAAATGTTGGTACCAGCGCTGCGGGCAGGCCACTGAGGTGATGGGATGCAGCTAAGTGTAGTACAGCTCCCCACAGGTGGAGCTTTACCTCAGGGCAGCGATGATGGATGAGGGGAGTAGTTGTTTTTACCCCTCTGAGGATGCTGAGGCCCTCCGGACACCGGCGGGGAGGTTTCAGCTTCAACGTCCTTTTACTGGTAACAGCAGATGTCAAACAATACACGGTACAGTCTGGAAGAACGGGGATGTAACTGCAGGTTCAGGGACTCCTTTTGGAGTCTGAAGATGTTAATTCCTATTATCTTTCGAGGCCTAAGTTTATCTTCCTCTCTGTCTTTAACCACCTTTGCAGAGCTCTCTCGCCAGTCCCCTGGTCTAGTACGGTTAGGTACAGGTTATCCTTGACCGGTACGGACAGGAGCAGCAGGAACGCACTATCTCTCCCGCCACCGGAATCCGGACCATTACCTTCGTAGTCTTGGACCGATTATGGGCCTGAGGAGTCTTGTGGTGCCTACAGCTATCCGGTTCTTGAGGGCCCACGGCTAAACCAGCCGGCTCCAACCGGTGCTGGTTCGTCCCCTTCTGTCCCAGGACACCCTCCTGGAGATGGGTGATCCCTCTGTCACTCAGTGTCCTAACTGACTGCCTTCCCAGAACTGTCTGACTAAAACTCTCCTCACTTCCTGGTTTTCCCACTCTAACCTAGGCTAACCTAGGCTCCACCCCATGCGACTTACTGTATATCAGTTCCCCCCTATTTCAAGGTGACCTAGTGTTGGGTGCTAATACAGACTCCATAAGCACAATCCCAAACCCTTAGCTACGGAGGCACTACACCTTCTATTTGGGGTGCAGTACCTCCCTGTGGCGACTAGCCATAGGGGCGCCACATATAGCAGTTCTTTCAGTTATCATATTTAATTCCGTACTTTTCTAATTATCCACCAAACCTTTGATTCAGAAGTAGTCATACATGTACAGGCCATGTACAGTGGGGGAAATAAGTATTTGATCCCTTGCTGATTTTGTAATTTTGCCCACTGACAAAGACATGAACAGTCTATAATTTTAAGGGTAGGTTAATTTTAACAGTGAGAGAAAGAATATTAAAAATAAAAGTCAGAAAATCACATTGTCTAAATTATATAATTATATATTGCAATCATATATTTGCATTTTGCAGAGGGAAATAAGTATTTGATCCCCTATCAACCATGAAAAGTTTTGACTCCTACAGACAAGTTAGACGTTACTAATAAACAATAAACACTTTACCTGCATTACAGACAAGTTAGATGCTACTAATAAATACTTCACCTGCATTACAGACAGCTGTCTTATATTAATATAATCACTGCAAAGGAAGCAAGCGCAATAGGGTCTTATCATATTAAAGGCAGAGTGGCTCTGAAGCCGTAATAATCACTGCTCACCTTTTTAGGTTGTGTAGCACACAACCAGCATAAGGAACACATAACAGAGGCTGCTGCAGGACCCACACCTCCACGTGCAATGTGGTAGATAATCCAAGGATTCAAAGGGACAATGTGTTATCGGTCCGCGCTGCCACAGAAGACACATAGCCAATAGCTTCAAGTTACTTCAGGTTTATTGGATCTATCCAATGCATTTCAGAGCCTGCTGTGCTCCTTCATCAGGGAATACATGGGGTACCATATACCCTGATGAAGGAACATAGCAGGCTCTGAAACGCATCAGTGGATCCAATAAACCTGAAGTAACTTGAAGCTATCGGCTACATGTCTTCTGTGGCAGCGCGGACAGGTAACACATTGTCCCTTAGAATCCTAAAAGACTCTTGTCCACACACTCAATCAGTCAGACTCTAACCTCTACAACATGGGCAAGACCAAAGAGCTTTCTAAGAATGTCAGGGAAAAGATCCTACAAATGCACAAGGCTGGAATGAGCTACAAAACCATAAGTAAGACGCTAGGAGACAACTGTTGGTGCAATAGTAAGAAAATGGAAGAAATACAAAATGAGTGTCAATCGACATTGATCTGGGGCAAAATCTCACCTCGTGGGGTATCCAATATCATGAGGAAGGTGAGAGATCAGCCTAAAACTACTTGGGGGGAACCTGTTAATGATCTCAAGGCAGCTGGAACAGCTGTCACCAAGAAAATCATTAAGTCCTTTTATTGCAGTGGAGAAATTTTTACATGGTGCAGGGAGGTAAAGAGACGGACAACGAGTCATTTCACACCAAAGTGGTGTTTCCACTGGTCCAGTGGACCAGCGGACAGGTGGAAGCACCACTTTGGTGCAAAACGACTCGTTGTCCGATTCTTCCCTCCCTGCACCATGTAAACATTTCTCCACCGCAATAAAAGGACTTAGTGCAATATCTATGCGGGTGAGTGCACCTTTTTTCAAAACTTATTCAAAGATCTCTTGCGGTAGCACCCCGCAAAATAAGCACTTTTAATATTGTGCCATTAAACACAGTGTGTATGCATTTAGGGCTTGTTTAGGTTTGGTGCCCAGATTTTTTCCTACCTGATCTCCAAGAAAACAATTAGTAACACATTATTCTGTAAGGATTAAAATCCTGCAGTGCCCGCAAAGTCCCACAGCTCAATAAGAAATTTCAGGAAGAAAAGGTGTACTCCGGTCCGCGCTGCCAGAAACATCAAGGAAGACCCAAAACGAAGTTGTGATCCAAGCTTTCTTTAGGAGAATAAAGAAAGCTTGGATCACAACTTCGTTTTGGGTCTTCCTTGATGTTTCTGGCAGCGCGGACCGGAGTACACCTTTTCTTCCTGAAATTTCTGGTCTAACCCCACGTGCGTGGAGTCGGTGGAGGTCCAGCGGCAGCCATCAGGATACTATCCTACATGCACATAAGCCAGTTGTGGGTCGCACAACTGGAGTAGGTGAGTGAATCACGTTTCTCACCGTTGTACCTTAGTGTCTAGTGATAAGGGCACTATTGCGCCTCTTGTCCCCCTCCCCTCTCTCTCTTAACACAGCTCAATAAGGCACATGTGTAGGCCTGTCTAAAGTTTGCCAATGAACACCTTGGTGACTCTGACAGTGATTATAAGAAGGTGCTGTGGTCCTATGAGACAAAAATTTTGCTCTTTGGCATTAACTCAGCTCGCCGTGTTTAGAGGAAGAGAAATGCTGCCTATATCCCAAAGAATACCATCCCCAAAGTCAAGCATGATTTGGGGGTGTTTCTCTACTTAGGGCACAAGACTACTTCACCGCATCAATGGGACAACGGATGGAGCCATGTACTGTAAAATCCTGAGTGACAAACTCCTTCTCTCATTAAAAATGGGTCCTGGCTGGGTTTTCCAGCAGGACAATGACCAAAAGCATACAGCCAAGGCAACAAAGGAGTGGCTCAAAAAGAAGCACATTAAGATCTCCAGACCTTAATCCCATAGAAAATTTATGGATGGAGCCGAAACTTTGCATTGCCAAGCGGTAGCCTCAAAATCTTAAGGATTTAGAGATGATCTGCAAAGAAGAGTGGATTAAAATTCCTCCTGACGTGTGTGTACACCTCATCATCATCTACAAGAAATGTCTGACTGCTGTGCTTGCCAACAAGGGTTTTGCCACCAAGTATTAAGTCTTCTTTGCCAGACGGATCAAATACTTATTTCACTTTGCAAAATGCAAATACATTTATATAATTTAGACAATGTGATTCTCTGGATTTTATTTTTGATATTCTAACTCTGTTAAAATTAATCTACCCTTAAAATTATAGACTGTTCATGTCTTTGTCAGTGGGCAAAATTACAAAATCAGCAAGGGATCAAATACTTATTTCCCCCACTGTAGCTTATAGTTATAAAATTAAAGTGGGCTCCATTAATAATACCTAAAACAAGGTAAGGGTAGTGGAGTAACCATTGGAGCAATACTGGCCAGGGTCACACAAGGCCATTTGCTTTTTTAAGCCCTTAGAAAAACAAATCAGTTTTTCTTAGGGTGCCAATAGTGTCCCCTAAGGTGCTGGCCGTTTTTTGGAATTTTTGGACTTACCGGTAGTCATTTTTTCACCAAAAACACATGTGTTAACGTATGCGTCAACGCATGGTGCCTATATGTGCCATGCGTTAACACATGTGTCTCCCATAGGGCCCCATGTTAAAAAAAACGCATGCGTTTTCTTTACAGCACCCAAAAACGCTGCTAGCAGCGTTTTTTTGGGATGCTGCACAAAAATGCATGCGTTTTTTGAAAAACGCACACACATGCGTTAACACATATGTGTTTTTGGACTTTGAGATAAAAATTGGCAAAATGATCCCAAAAACGGATTTAAGCCAAAAACGGATGGTTTATGTGACCCTGGCCTATGTATTGTTCCAACTTGACCTATAAACAATAGTATAAATTAGATTTGCTGCAATGGAGGATTGCCAAGTTTTTGAAGTCGTTAACGAATTATCTTATTTTTAATATATGAATTCAAGAAAAAATGTCATTACTAATTCTCATTAAATACAATTATATTATATTATTATATTCCAGCGGAACCAGAGACAATTTTAATCAAAATATTGCTCTTTGCAAAATTAAATAAGGGGCTAACAAATTGCACCACACAATGCTAACAAATTGCACCATCACACAAAGACTTTTGGGATGAATTTGTTCAAGCGAGTTTCAGACTGTTAAATGAGTACTCATCGGCTATATATAAGTCATTCTGCACTTGTATTGTCGTGAACAGGTAGGATTGGGAAAACACAGTCTCTCTGTGGCTGAACCTCCACCCAACTGGTTCCTGTACAGATCTCCAAAGAAGAAAGAGGAGAGTTTGCCAAGAACAACAATCACAACAGAGAAAGCATACAGGGAAAGACTATAATGCCATTGACAGTAAGCTAAGGGACAGTATGCATTTAAGTTTTCCTTCCAGCTAGATATCCAAAGGCTAATCCCTGTCCCCAAGATCACCAATTGTAACGTTCACAGGGTGAACGTCCAGGAATAGACCCACTGGGCTGAGGCACCGATCGCCACCTGGAAGATTGACCTGAATGGCTACCAAGTCTTCTGCTGAGCCTCAAGTGGAGAGATTAGGCTTATGCTGGTAGGTAGCCACCAAGTGCAACTCCATGGGGTCTCAGTAGTAGTACCAACACAGCTGACTCAAGGGGTTGAACTCTTATGGACAGACCCAGACTCTGGTGTAGATACAGCGAAGACGGCTAGATGCAGACAAGTATAATCTCTGGGTAGGTGCAGCAGGTGAGACAACAGGATTGGGGCACACGATGCCGCAGCCGAATAGATGTGAAAGAGGCAGCAGCAGGACAGGTGCAGATGATGCGATGGGAGATGCGACAAACAGACTGATGCAGTAGATGTGGCAGAAGCATGGATGCGGACTGGAGTTTGTGCGGCGTGTGCGGGTCCTGAGAGCAGAAAGCATCAGAAGCAGCCCAGACAGACACTGTGGAACCGTTGGAGGAGTGAGCACACCATGCCAGGGTCTCACCTAGATTTCCCATTTCCCCCTCCCCAAAGGAGTGAAGGGCATGAGAGCAAGAAAGAGCACAGGGAACTCAGGCAAGGCAACAGATATAGCAGGAATTTCTCCAGATGGAAGCTTACCTGCTGTAATAGGAACGACACAACAGCTTAACAGCAACGAGCTCCTCCACAGGTAGTAATACAAATTCTATATCTGACATGGAGTGATGTCAGGAGCAAGTATATATAGCAGAAGGGGGAAACAATCTCAAGCTGCACCTGGAATGAAGACTATGATAATACTCAGCCAACAAGGAAGAGGTCCGCAACGTACATCAGCTAAATAACAACTAAGTGAGCTTTACAGAAGGCCTGCAATCTATTAAACAAGTCCTGGAGCATAGAGGGGCCCCAAAAGTCCTTTTTGGCCTGTAGAAAAAGACTAATTTTATTAAAGATTTGCAATAATAGGGGGCCCCATTTGAGCTTTTGCAACGGGGCCAGTGAGTTTCAAGTTACGCCAGTGTCTACATACAACACTGCACAGAATACTACAGTGTCTAAATGAGATAAATATACCGTATATACTCGTGTATAAGCCGAGTTTTTCAGCCCAAAAATTGGGCTGAAAAGTCCCCCCTCGGCTTATACACGAGTCACTATACGGGGTGAGTGGGGTGGGGGCTCTGTCCGGGTGCTGGGGAGGCAGGAGGAGGCGGGGGAGGCTGCTGTATGAGCGGCCCCGTCACGTGGGGCCGCTCATTACATATGCACTGCATCCCCCTGTCAATCAGCGCCAGGGGGAGCAGTGCATATAGGTAGATAATGCCCCAAATAAATGCTGGCACACGTCCCCCCTGTTGTAAGGCCCCCCCTGCTGAATACTTACCATCCCTGGTCTTCAGCAGCACCCCGGCGCCGGTCCTCTGTGCTCCGGTCCTCCGCGATCCCGTCCTCTGTGCTCCGTTCCCCGGCTGTATCATGTGACCAGCCGCGTCACAGACGCGATGACGTCATTGCTTCTGCGACGCGCGGGGAACCCGGATGCAGCCGTGGAGCGGAGCACAGAGGACGGGATCGCGGAGGACCGGAGCACAGAGGACCGGCGCCGGGGTGCTGCTGAAGACCAGGGATGGTAAGTAATCAGCAGGGGGGGGGGCCTTACAACAGGAGGGGACGTGTGCCAGCATTTGGGGCTGCTGTATACACCACTGGGGCTGCAATACCACTGGGGCTGCTGTATATAGGGGCTGTATACACCACTGGGGCTGCAATACCACTGGGGCTGCTGTATATAGGGGCTGTATACACCACTGGGGCTGCAATACCACTGGGGCTGCTGTATATAGGGGCTGTATACACCACTGGGGCTGCAATACCACTGGGGCTGCTGTATATAGGGGCTGTATACACCACTGGGGCTGCAATACCACTGGGGCTGCTGTATATAGGGGCTGTATACACCACTGGGGCTGCAATACCACTGGGGCTGCTGTATATAGGGGCTGTATACACCACTGGGGATGCAATACCACTGGGGCTGCTGTATATAGGGGCTGTATACACCACTGGGGCTGCAATACCACTGGGGCTGCTGTATATAGGGGCTGTATACACCACTGGGGCTGCAATACCACTGGGGCTGCTGTATATAGGGGCTGCTGTATACACCACTGGGGCTGCAATACCACTGGGGCTGCTGTATATAGGGGCTGTATACACCACTGGGGCTGCAATACCACTGGGGCTGCAATACCACTGGGGCTGCTGTATATAGGAGCTGCTGTATACACCACTGGGGCTGCAATACCACTGGGGCTGCTGTATATAGGGGCTGCAATACCACTAGGGCTGCTGTATATACCACTGGGGGCTGCTGTATATACCACTGGGGGCTGCTGTATATCATACTGCTGGGGCCTGTATACCACTGCTGGGGGCTGTATACCTGTGCTGGGGTCCACCCTCGGCTTATACGCGAGTCAATAGATTTTCCCAGGTTTTGGGGGCAAAAGTAGGTGGGTCGGCTTATACACGGGTTGGCTTATACACGAGTATATACGGTAATCCCAAGGCACAAATATAAAATTACAGGGCCATATGGTAAAGTGCAGAATGCATGGAGAGATTCTAAAGTGCATGGTATGGCTAAAATGCAGAGACCCACATAAGGAATCCCTAAAATAAGGCATAAAAAAATTATGTAAGCTGCATCATATGATACTCAAAGGATATAGGGTAAGTCCCTAGAGACCGAGTTGGCAGTGGAAGACAAGGCACAATGCGTATCGCCGCTTGAGGCTTCATAAGGAGCTTTCATCTATCTAGCACAGGCCATTGCACCCTCATTATAATTCACATATATGGGTGCAAGTGAAACATTGCACTGCACTTGACATACATCTGAGTGCAGTGCAATATACACCAAGGCCGGCAATAGATCACTGTTGTATGACATTTGGCTCATGCTCGCCGCTCGGCTCTCACATCTGATGCAATACGCTA
This sequence comes from Allobates femoralis, assembly GCA_033576535.1. Classification (NCBI taxonomy): domain Eukaryota; kingdom Metazoa; phylum Chordata; class Amphibia; order Anura; family Aromobatidae; genus Allobates; species Allobates femoralis. The sequence continues at coordinate 13,589 of JARQOC010001681.1, forward strand.
ATGTGACTACAGTCTTACTAATATGCTTGATCTGTCCCTGTATAGTATAATGTTGTCAGCAGAACCTGCTGATTGCACTAATGTGCTGCAAACAATAATGTTTTTTGCTATGGTACAAATGTTTCAATCAGCCAGTAGTGTAGCTGGGTCGCCCCAGGCCCACTCACATGGTGATAGCATGCCGATACAATCCAACTTTGTTGTTGAACAGGGAACCATGGTATAGTGCATTGCTTTAGCTCTGTGGCCCATATAATGTCTGGAATGTGTGCAGAACATGGCATGATCAAGAGTCACCCTGATTGTGTCAGCATGCTAACTGTGCTAGCAGACTTGCTAAGATGCAGTGCTAGGTGAGTATAGTGTTTATTTCTTTAGTTTGTAAGGCTGGGGTCACACTTGCGTTTATTTTTTTTAAATTCTGATCCGGTTTTGAGCTTTCAAAAAGCTCAAAACCGCATCAGGAAACGCTCTTCATAGGAGCCCATTATAAATACCGGATTGCATTACATGCAATCCGGTTACCGCATCCGGTTCTGCAGCCTGCATGAAAAATCATGTAGTTTCCGGAGCAGTTCTAAGCCCCGCAATGCGGTAACCGCATTGCTCAGGATGTGTAATCCTGAGCAATGCGGTTACTGTATAGTTTGCTTATCCCGCGGCTGCCACCGGATAAGCAAACTGTTAACAGTGTAAAAAAAGCTTTAATGTTAATAATAATTGTGCCCATCATGTCTCTAGGGGGTGCCCACCACCCCTAGAGACATGCTACCTACTCAGGTGGGCATGTTATGGGTTTATATTGCTTGTACAGTAAGCCGACTCCCGTCGGCTCTGTACAATTTTCTGAATGAAGCTGTGGCTTCACTGACAGCGGTGCGCATACTATATGTAATGTACGTATAGTATGTGCACTGTCCATGGTTGTGAAGGCTTTTACAGTAGATCTATGGCGCTGTGCAGCCCATAGATCTACTGTAAATGAGTACAGGACCTCAGACAGCGCACATACTATACGTACATTACATATAGTATGCGCACCACTGTCAGAGAAGCAGCGGCTTCATTCAGAAAATTGTACACAGCCGACAGGAGTTGGCTTACTGTACAAGCAATATTAACCCATAACATGCCCACCTGAGTAGGTAGCATGTCTCTAGGGGAGGGCCGGCACCCCCTAGAGACATGATGGGCACAATTATTATTAATACGAAACCTTTTTTCACAGTGATAATAGTTTGCTCATCCCTGCGGCAGCAGGGATGAGCAAACTGTACGGTAACCGGATAGCTCCGGATTACACATCCGGAGCAATCCGGTTACCGGATAGCAGCTTCAGCCACACATTTGTCATGAAAAATGTGTGTGAAGCTAATTACATTCACCGCATCCGGATCTGGATGCGGTGAACGCAATTGCGCTATCAAATGTGACCCTAGCCTAAGTCAGTAGTTGTAGGTGATGTGGGTGCATTATACCTTGCGGTGGGTCTATTACTATTAGACCATCATTTTGTGTGTGGTGGAGACAGTGGAGTCCATAATACCATGTAAGAGGCTGTGAGGTCCATCATACTGTGTAAGGGGCACACTCTCCATGCTGCACACAGTATATGGTGCACATATACCGTTACACAAGTTACACAAAGTCCATGCTACACACATGCACTCAAGCACTCCATACTACACACAGACTGTGTGTTACACACTCTCCTCCCCTTCAGTTTATTTAGGCTGTCAATTTAATTCCTTCAGATTCCTGCTTGGTAAGAAAGCTTTGGTCACACAACCAGGGGCCACTTTACACACACCAACTTCTGTGACCAACTTCTGAACAGATCTCTGGTTCAGGGGCGGAACTACACTGGTGCGGCTGGTGCAGCCGCACCAGGGCCCCGACCGGTTAGGGGGCCCCTTCAAGCCTGGAGGGGGGCCCCCAGCCGACCCCCGCAAGCCGCCGCCAGAGGAGAGGAGGGTCAGGCAAGGGAAGCAGAGAGCTTCCTGCTTCCCCTGCCTGATCCCGCCCCTCCTCTCCTCTGCTCCTCCGGCCCCTAGCAGACATCCGGCGCGGCTCTCAGGTAGGAGAGCATCGCGCCTGCGGCTCCCAGCGGCTCCCAGTGGCTCCTAGCGGCACCCCCCCCTTTCCGGGCCGAGCCGACGGCCAGCAGCACCCCTCCCCCCGGGCCGCGCCGATGGCCAGTAGCCCCGCCCCCCCGGTCCTCTCCTGCACCAGGGCCCCCGGGGGTAACGGTCCGCCCCTGCTCTGGTTGCAGTGAAATCATGGACACATTGCTCCATTTTGTGGCTGTGTACAAATCTAACAATGTGTCCATGATTTCACTGCAACCAGAGATCTGTTCAGAAGTTGGTCACAGAAGTTGGTGTGTGTAAAGCGGCCCCATGTCTTCCAAAATACCTCTACATATAACCTCATCAGTGCACTTATGCTGACTAGCATTGTCAGTGCAGTGTCTGATTTGTAAGAGCCAGGTGTCATAGGCTAGGGTTACATATAGCAATCCATTTTTGAAAGTGTTTTCCATGACCAATCTGTTTTTTTTTGGGGGTGTTTTTTGAGCCTCCTGTGCCCCTGAACATTTTTTGCAGGAAAAAAATAGGGTTTCTTTTATCGGCTTGTGGAGCACTAAATGAATCACAAGCAGAGCAGCAACTAAAATCAGACCTTTATTGGCCCCTTGTGATGCCACAACATGTTTCAACAGTACTCTACTGTCTTCAGCTCCACAAGCCGATAAAAAAACCTATTTTTTCCTGTATGCTACCACTCTCTCTGGGAGTTCGGCAGGAGCAGCTTTAGTGGATCACAGCACCTAATAAGCTGAAGGACCTCTGGATATCACGCTGAGGAGCCGCAGGACTGACATAGGAGGACAACGCCACCCGGTCACCGCGACCAGAGGACATAAATTCCATAGGAGGCTTTATCCGGGGTTATGCGGGGTTGCACAACCCCCCAAGGTGAGCGGCCTAACAGCCCCCCTTAATTCTTATTCCTGGAAGGTCCTTTCACAGGGAGCGCTCTCTTTTCTCTTTTCTGTCCTGAACGTTTTTTGAGCTTAGTCATTTTTTGCCAAAAAATGCTATAAAAAACGGATCCGTTTTTAAACTGCACCCAAAAATGTTCCCAACAACGTTTTTGGCTAAAACACGCTCCTAGCTATGATTTTGGATGCAGTAAAAAACGGATAGGGTGTTTATTACATATAATCCGTTTTTCCATCAGTTTTTGGACTTAGAAAAAAAAATGCAAACACTGATGCCAAAAACGGACCAAGGGCTTATGTGTGACCCTAGCCATAGATTGATTACACTCTGAACTTGGAGCTAAGTAGGGTCTTGCTGTGGACTTATTTGAACATGGGGGCCTTGGGTAACTGCCTAGTTGGCCCCATTTCCCTCAGCCAATGTCAGTCCTGAGTAGAATACAAATATATTGCACTAAAAGGAAGATGTTCTACTTAATGATCTGTAAGAAAGCAGTAAAAGGTTTAATCAATAGCTTACAATTTTAAGACCTGTCCAATTAGTATCATTATAACCTGACTTATTACACCACTAAGGAACCTCTGGAATTTAAGGTACACAGAAAAAGAGTCCATAATACAATGTGGGGGGTATCATACTGTTTCTGTGAGGGAACGGTGTGGGGCCATCATATTGTGTATGTGAGGGGACTGTGTGGGGCCATCATACTGTGTAGGAGGGGTTGTGTGGGCCTTCATATATTGTAAGAGTGGTTGAATGAGCCGACCTACTGTGTGGAGTGCTGTGGGAAAATCAGGAAACAAAATTGCTTTATAAGAGCACTCTAAACAATATTATATGTTATTTAGGAACTTATTACATTTTAGGTTTTCTTGGTATTGTAAATATCATTGGGACACATAGCTTTATCGTTACTTTTTAGGGGGCAAAATGTTCATACAATTATTTTCAAGGGTGCTCTCAGAGTCAGAGGCTATTAGTAAAATTGCCTTCAGATATAAAAATACTATCTTGATGGCATAAAGGGTTTTATTTGATTACTAAAGGTGTATTAGGCATTATTTATATATCAGCAATTAAGAAGAGTGATAGTGCAGTGGCCCGGTCTAGATTCTGTCTGTCCATTTAAGCACCCCTGGACTGTGAGTAGCTCCTGCACACTACAACTCACTCCTTAGCTACCTCTTTACGTTTATTCCATTTCATTTGTACATTTTAGATAGGCACTTTCAGTTAAACCCATTTATATTCAATGTATTTTTCATGTATTTCTCATTTGTTGTGTTCCAGCATCATCTGCTTGTGAAAATTCATGGTTTATAATTATCTTGCTATGTGAGAATCTGAAATGTAAATTGGGTGTTGTCTTATTGGCCGGTGACTCAGCCGTAGTGCTCAATAGGTGAAGGTGATTCCAGCTTCTGTTTAGACAGACGGAGCTGGAATTTCCCTATTCTGGACAAGATGCCACAGGGAGTAAAGCACATGTGAGGGGTCTCTCCACCACTTCCAGGCCCAAAGTCTGGAAGTTCATCTTTCCCTGACCTCCATAGCCAAGATGCTAAAGACTTACTACCCTGGATTCTCGCTGTCCAGGTCTACGCGTGCTTCTTCAGCAGTAGGGTATACTGAGTGTAAAGAAGAACTTACTGCCCGCTTGTTGGGAAAGATTGAGGGTCTCTCGTTCCACCACAACGTTTTACATTTATCTTCAAGTACTTTGCCGTGACTAGCTGTGAAACTAACCCAGGAATCCCATGCGTGTACAACCCTCTTATTATACCTACTCTTCCACTATAATTTGCAAAAGACTCAGAACCCTTTTCTAACAGCATACGAGTTTTGTATCTAAATAACCCATGGTCTTAAAGCTCCAAAACCTCAATTGCATGCAGTATTCAACATCCGCACTGTATTGGTTGTGGCCTACCCACAAAAGACTGTAAAACGTTTACTCCATGTTGCATTACCCTGTTCCTGCTGCAGTAAAAGCAACTATTATCTCAGACAATTTTTGTGGTTATTTCATCGGCCGTGGACACTGTGTGGGGGTGGACAACAGGGAAAAGTCAGCCTCGTTGCATTAGGTGCTGCAGCACCTACAGGCTCAGTATTGTGGATTAAACAGAATGAGGAGTTTGTGTAGTTTGGGCATATATGGCGATGCTGTAAATGTAAGTAACGTGTCTTTGTTGTAAATTCTGAAGATGAATTATAGCAGGAAAAAGTTGTCATTGTGGTCTGGAACAGATAGAAAAAATTGGAACAGTGAATGACTCCATCTGGAATAAGTCAGTTGGAAGTCTTTATCTACCATATCATTGTACTGTATTGCAATGTTGGACTATTGCCAAGATTCCACTAGTAAAATTTACTCTGGGGTCCCATTGTTTGGCTACATGCACATATTACATTACCCTTGTTCACAAATTTACATATGCTTCTGTAAAATGAATAACTAAATGGATAACTTCTTAAATAATTGATAAGATACTGCCTATACCTGTGCATAGTGAATTAAGTATATTGTATCAATTGATGCTCATTTAGTGTGGTAAGGCCTAGTCTGCCCAGAAGCCCACCAGAGGGTTCACCTGTTCACCTGTAGGCCAGTCCATACCTGCTGTGATCTCATAACGTGTTTTCTAGGACTAGTATCTACCACTATACAGTCACCATATGGTAGTAATATTGGCCTTTTATTGTATTGTAACAGCATGGTCATCTGGTGTGGTTGCCTATGAGTGTGATGTATCATCATAGTTGGCAACATGCTTACTTAGGTTAGGGTCTATTGAGATGTGTTTTGGCATGCCAGGGCTGAACCATGAGCAACGCCTCTGTAAACACCTGTGATTCACCCCAGTGGGGGCTGTGGGGTACTCAGAGCCGGGCCTTTCTCTCTTTCGACGTTCTCGAGTGTCTTGGGGGGCTGTCATGGTGGCATGACCCGGTCTGTGGCCAGCCGGATGGGCGGTCAATAAAAAGGCAAAGGAAGTTTAAGGGTAAAGAGTTTTTGGAAAAAAAACGGGATTTGGGGGGTGATTGTCGTGATGCCACCAGTGGTATGTGCCTGTTAGTGGCCGCTGCTGCAGGCCAGGACCTCTGGGGATGGTGGAGTGGCAACTAGGATGATGTCGCTCCCCACGAGTGGAGCAGGTTCCCCAGGGCATCCAGAGAAAGGGGTTGTTGGAGTTCTTGGCTGGCTGCAGGGCGAGATCAGGGCAACTCTCAGGCAGGCTCCTGCTGCCTGCGCAGAGTTTCAGTCTATCTCTCCTCAGGTGGAAAATAAATAGTCTCACACAATGCTGAGTTCCAAACCCGGTTTACTGAGCTCTTCTTTGCACGCAAAACAGGTTGCAGCTGAAGTACAGTGGCAGTCCAGGTAGTCCTTAGCAACGAGGATGGCTTGTCCAGTACACCTCTTTCATGTGCCTTCCCTCACGGGTCTCTCTTCTTTAGCACTAGCTGTTCTCCTCCTTCCTGCACGTGCCTCCACGTACAGAGCCGCCCCAATCCAGCAGCCACGGGCCTTCGTGGGGCAACTTGCCATGTCCCATGGCCCTAGTATGGCTGCCTTCTGGGTGGATATGCCGGGAGTTGGCCACAGCTCCTCAAGATCTCATGGCCGCCGTTTCGGTGGTTGGAGCTTGGAGTCTTCTCGCCACCTTCAGGGCCGGGTCCCTGCTGCTCGCCCTGCCCTTCCGCTTCACTTCAGATTCAGGCGCACGGGAGGATCACTCACTGCCCATGTCCCTAGGGCTCCCTCTGTCTCTTCATGGTCTCTGCCTCGGGACCCAGGATGAGCCTCATCGCAGCTCAAGTCCTCCGGGTCCTTCCTCTCTGTCCTTCCTCTCTCACTGACCTACTCTACTCAACTGCCCCGTACAGTGCATTGTAAACGTATTTGGCCCCCTTGAACTTTTCAACCTTTTGCCACAGGTTTCAAACATAAAGATATAAATTCTAAAGTTTTTGTGAGAATGAACAACAATTGGGACACAATCGTGAAGTGGAACGAAATTTATTGGATATTTTAAACTTTTTTAACAAATAAAAAAAATGAAAAGTGCGGCACGCAATATTATTATTATTAATATTATTCAGCCCCTTTACTTTCAGTGCAGCAAACTCACTACAGAAGTTCAGTGAGGATCTCTGAATGATCCAATGTTGTCCTAAATGACTGGTAATGATAAATAGAATCCACCTGTGTGTAGTCAAGTCTCCATATAAATGCACCTGCTCTGTGATAGTCTCAGGGTTCTGTTTCAAGTGCAGAGAGCATCATGAAGACCAAGGAACACACCAGGCAGGTCCGAGATACTGCTGTGGCAATGTTTAAAGCTGGATTTAGATACAAAAAGATTTCCCAAGTTTTAAACATCTCAAGGAGCACTGTGCAAGCGATCATATTGAAATGGAAGGAGTATCAGACCACTTCAAATCTACCAAGTCCCTCAAAACTTTCATCTCAAACAAGGAGAAGACAGATCAGAGATGCAGCCAAAAGGCCCATGATAACTTAGGATGAACTGCAGAGATCTACAGTTGAGGTGGGAGAGTCTGTGCATAGGGCAACAATCAGTAGTACACTGCACAAATCTGGCCTTTAAGGAAGAGTGGCAAGAAGAAAGTCATTTCTCAAAGATATCCATAAAAAGTCTTGTTTGAAGTTTGCCACAAACCACCTGGGAGACACTAAACGTGGAATAAGGTGCTCTGGTCAGATGAAACCAAAATCCAACTTTTTGGCCACAATGCAAAACTACATGTTTGGAGTAAAAGCAACACAGCTGATCACCCTCAAAACACCTTCCCCACTGTCAAACATGGTGGTGGCAGCATCATGGTTTGGGCCTGCTTTTTTCAGCAAGGACAGGGAAGATGGTTAAAATTGATGGGAAGATGGATGGAGCCAAATACAGAACCATTCTGGAAGAAAACCTGTTGAAGTCTGCAAAAGACCTGAGACTGGGAAGGAGATTTATCTTCCAGCAAGACAATGATCCCAAACATAAAGCAAAATGTACAATGGAATGGTTCAAAAATAAACATATCCAGGTATTAGAATGGCCAAGTCACATCCAGACCTGAATCCAATCGAGAATCTGTGGAAAGAGCTGAAAACTGCTGTTCATAAACGCTCTCCATCCAACCTCACTGAGCTCCAGCTGTTTTGCAAGGAAGAATGGTCAAGAATTAAAGTCTCTCGATGTGCAAAACTGATAGAGACATACCCCAAGTGACTTGCAGCTGTAATTGCAGCAAAAGGAAGGGGACCGAATAATATTGCACGCCCCACATTTCAGTTTTTTATTTGTTTAAAAAGTTTAAAATATCCAATAAATTTCCTTCCACCTCACGATTGTGTCCCCCTTGTTGTTGATTCTTCGCAAAAAATTATAATTTATATCTTTATGCTTGAAGCCTGAAATGTAGCAAAAGGTTGAAGAGTTCAAAGGGACCAAATACTTTTACAAGTTACTGTACTTCCTGTGGTGTTTCTCCTTTGTTTCTTTCCTTTCCCTGACCACTTCCTGCTCACTGTCCACCCAACACCTTTCTCCTCCCGCCATCCACAGGCTGCCTGTGTCATCCCACTACCTGGGTTCACCCGCTTTCCCTGGGACCGGGTGTGTTGGGTGTGTTTGTGGGTGACTGGACTTACCGAACCTGGTTTCCGCAGATGGGAATACTACCCCCGGATGTGGGTGCAGTACCCCTTGGTGGCGAACGGACCGCAGGGCTACCACGCCTGATTAATGAGTATATTTATCATTGATTGATTGACAAGTTTATATTGACAAATGCTTGTCTGTGTGGACAGCATTTTTAAATGTGGAGGCTAGACACACTCCATGATTCCCAAACACACATACATACACTCACACATCATACTGTACACACTATATCTCACACACCACGCTCCTCCTATTTTGTTCCTCCAGACTCCTGACTTTAAGGACCTTTAAGGTCCTTTACTCACATGACCATAATGTAATCAAAGGAAAGGTCATTCTACACTTCTAACCTCAGAAACTCCACTGATAATGCAGTTTCTGGTTTGTAAAGGCTGGGTGCCACAAACTGACCAGCACACCAAACTTGCAGCTATGTAAGGCCTTCCCTTCGGCCCCTTTATGGATGAAGGCCCAGGACAACTGCCCAGTTTGTACACCCACACCCGACCAAAATTCTACTCTGAGAGAAATCCATATATACTGTACTATTAGGCAGTTGTTTTGCTTAATGAGCTGTAAGAAAGCAGTAAAAGGTTTATTAATCAACAGCTTTCACTTCCAGACCTAATTAGTGTCATTATAACCCGGCTATTTGTACTGCTAAGACAGCTCTGAAGTGCACAGAAAAATTGGCAGGTGAGTGCTCCTGTGACCTGAACTTAGAAGCCCCAAAACAAAAAATTTAAATGATAAAGTTATTTTTCAGAATATAAATCATTCTTCAACCTGTTTATTCTCACTATTGTCAAAACACCCTAAATTAAATGCCATAACGGGATTTTTCTTTATTTTAAATATAAAATGAACCATGAAAAAAAAGTAAGGAAGACTGTGGATATACAGTATAGGTGCTGCCTGAGCTATTGCATAGGGAGTCAATAGATAAGATGGTCGACTGGCACCCTAAAAGCAACTTCCTACTGTCTTTAATTTTACATATGAAGAGCTGAGAAAATGAATGTCACCGCTTATAATTACAGAGAGATTGTGCATTGGATAGTGCAGGTGCTCTATTGTATGTTAGCTAAGGAGCCCATATACTGCATGTTAGCAGATAAAAAACACGCGGTGTCAGAGGTTTGGAGCGCTAAAGAAACCACGAGTTGGTGATTATATTACCAATTTTATCTGCGTGTTTTTTTATCTGCTAATCTCCTTCTCCCTTATGGGAGTGCGGTGTGTGAGCTGCTCTAAGATCCACAGGACCTGGCAGTACGTCATAAAGACTCACCCTTGAACGATCAACTGATACACTGTGTGGAGCTGGGACGGAAGCCAGTGCATCGAGTCTGCCTCTTCGGGTGGAGGAGTGAAGGAGCTCACCTCCATCTCCGGAGGAACTAAAGAGCCGACCCTCAGGCCCGGAATATCAAAGGAGGAGGGAACATTGGACCCTGTCACTCGGTGACCCACATTAAGTCATCAGTCTGGTTGTGCGGGGAGTTGCACAACCAGTAAAAGTTAGTGCACACATAGTAAAACCGCGTATTAAGTTCCTTCAGTTGCAGTGTGGCGCAATATCTGTTTTTTCTTTCAATTACATATACTGCATGTTGGCAGGGTCACTAATGTGTTTCCTTTTATTGTGGCATTCCTGTCTCACATAATGGCACCATTCATAGTCAACCCTACCATCCTATCAAGCATGGCAGATCCTACTTGCATTTGATTAGTCTTGGAAATTTTAATCAATACATTCCAGAAGTGAGATTTATGCAGGCTATTCCTAATCGGTCCTGGTCATCTACTTCATGAACGCATAAGGTCCACCAACCCATCCCCAGTGATACTCAACAAAATTGCCAAGTTGTTCCTTGAATGTATCTGTAGCCTATCTGGTCCTATATTCACACTGAGTCAACTAACATAAGGAATTGCACAGTGATGAGAAGGCTGGGGCTAAATAATGACTTTTACCACAAGAGACACATGACCCGTGATCGCTGTGTGCCACTGCAACAATGCTGCATAGTCCAAATGAATGATTATAAATTGTTATCCACAATGTAGTGAGATTGTGGCTAGCATATAGCGGTGGTTTTGGTGTCTTGAAGTTCACAATCTGACCCCATTCATTTCCATTATGCTGCAATGTAGCAGCAGTGAAGAGAACTCTTTAGCCAAGCAACTTGGGATTCAGGATCTGTGCATGCTAAATGTTCTCCTCCAAACTTTATCAGACCTTTCTTGTCATTTTCTCTCCTTCTCTTACTTTAACTTTCTTTTCTTTGTCCCACTCTTACTCCATTCCAGTTTTCCTCAGAGCTACAGTGCCTTGTGAAAGTATTCACCCCCTTGAACTTTTCAACCTTTTGCCACATTTCAGGCTTTAAACATAAAGATATAAATTCTCAATTTTTTGTGAAGAATCAACAAGTGGGGCACAATCGTGAAGTGGAACTAAATTTATTGGATATTTTAAATTTTTTTAACAAATACAAAACTACAAAAGTGGGAAGTGCAATATTATTCGGCCCCTTTACTTTCAGTGCAGGAAACTCACTCCAGAAGTTCAGTGAGGATCTCTGAATGGTCCAATGTTGTCCTAAATGACTGGTAATGATAAATAGAATCCACCTGTGTGTAATCAAGTCTCTGTATAAATGCACCTGGTCTGTGATAGTCTCAGGGGTCTGTTTCAAGTGCAGAGAGCATCATGAAGACCAAGGAACACACCAGGCAGGTCCGAGATACTGTTGTGGCGAAGCCTATAGCTGGATTTGGATACAAAAAGATTTCCCAAGTTTTAAACATCTCAAGGAGCTCTGTGCAAGCGATCATATTGAAATGGAAGGAGTATCAGACCACTTCAAATCTACCAAGACCCGGCCGTTCCTCTAAACTTTCATCTCAAACAAGGAGAAGACTGATCAGAGATGCAGCCAAAAGCCCATGATCACTCTGGATGAACTCCAGAGATCTACAGCTGAGGTGGGAGAGTCTGTCCATAGGACAACAATCAGTCGTACACTGCTGCACAAATCTGGCCTTTATGGAAGAGTCGTAAAAAGAAAGCCATTTCTCAAAGATATCCAGAAAAAGTCTCGTTTGACGACAAGCCACCTGGGAGACACCTAACATGTGGAATAAGATGCTCTGGTCAGATGAAACTAAGGCTGGGGTCACACACACAGATATCTGGGCAGATATTGTTCACAGATCTCTGGTTGCAGTGAAATCATGGACACATTGTAACATTTTGTGGCTGTGTACAAATGGAGCAATCTGTCCATGATTTCACCAGCAACCAGAGATCTGTGAACAATATCTGCCCAGATATCTGTGTGTGTGACCCCAGCCTATAATCGAACCTTTTGGCCACAATGCAAAATGATATGTTTGACGATAAAAGCAACACAGCTCATCACCCTCAAAACACCATCCCCACTGTCAAACATGGTGGGGGCAGAATTTATATCTTTATGTTTGAAGCCTTAAATGTGGCAAAAGGTTGAAATGTTCAAGGGGGCCAAATACTTTCACAAGGCACTGTATCTTGATGTTGACTATACAGTATATTATAGTCCAAAGCAGTATTTATATATATGGTAGAAAAATTAATTTCAATAATTTGAATTCTGTTTCGGAATAAGAACAGGAAGAGGGAAAATTCTTGGCACCTTCGGTAGGGATAAGATCTTTAAACATTATTCAGCACGGATTAAAAGGGTAACATCATGGTCAGACGGGCCACATTAAGTGTTTTCTAGAGATACCTATTGCGGTCCGTCTGAACATGATGTTACTGTGATGGATAAAGTTTAAAGACTATATCGCTATCGGAGGTGCCAAGATTTTGTCCTCTTCCTGTTCTTTCTCCTGGACTGATGGAGCACCAGTGGAATTGTGCACTCTGGAGGATATACACCTTGACAGGTGTGCAACGCCGACCAATCAGAGTAGCGGCACGCGCTATGCCGCCATATTTTAAATACACTGACTGCAGTGTATTTTAAGTATGGCACCATACAGCGCGCCGCTATTCTGATTGGTCGGCGCGCTAAACGCGGCGACCAATCAGAATAGAGGCGCGCTGTATGGCGCCATACTTCAAATACACTGACTACAGTGTATTTGAATTATGGCGCCATAGCGCGGCGCTATTCTGATTGGTCGCCACGCTGAACGCGGCGACCAATCAGAATAGCGACGCGCTCTATGGCGCGATACTTCAAATACCCTGTAGTCAGTGTATTTCAAATATGGCGGCATTGCGCGCGCCGCTATTCTGATTGGTCGCCACGTTCAGCACGCCAACCAATCAGAATAGCGGCGCGCACAATGCCGCCATATTTGAAATACACTGTAGTGAGTGTATTTCAAATATGGCGGCATAGCGCGCGCTATTCTGATTGGTCGCCACGCTGAATGCGGCGACCAATCAGAATAGCGGCGCGCGGTACGGTGTAAAATGCCGGCTGGCTCGCGGCTGGGCGGAGCTCAGCCACGGCTATGTACGGCACGGCACGAGTCGCTCGCTCCGGACTGACCGGCCATAGGTTGCCGGCTGAGGTCCTGCAGCGCGTGCTCGGCGGCGGGGGAACTTGTAACTGACGTTGTTCCGTAGCGCCTAAGGTGGGGGTGCTGGCCGCTCGCTAGGCGCTTGTCACGGATAGCTGCGCTGAGTCATAGCGTACAAAGGGAGTGTGGCAGACGGAAGCCTTCGTTTTAATGCTTCACGCACAAGAAAAAACGTCAAGGTGGCTAAGAACACGTGGTGATTAGTTACGTATTTTGCGAACCGGCGTATGCAACGCGTCGACGCACAGATGTCTTAGTGATGAGTCTGATACTTCTATAACCTACCCCACCAATTGATATGTGTGACAATCAAAAGCTTGTTATATGTTTCCTGCGCCTATAATTATAAACAAATCAAATAAAAACGCAATGGACTGAAAATTACAAGATATACAATATATATAAATCAAATAAACCTTTATATTTTTATTATGTTTGGTTTTTTGTTTGATATATGTTTTATATAGTAATAATGCAGCATGAACAGTAATAAAGCTTTATCGTCAACTTATCAATGGTGGGGGTCAGGTCGTGTCATAGAAAGAGGCTAACAGGGATCCGCTCCCCTTGAGAAATGAGCATCTGTGCGTCGAAACGCGTTGTGGCATACTGGACCCCTGCTGTTCGTGCAATAAATTATCGGTAATCTAATCACCAACCGTGGTTTCTTTAGCGCTCCAATCCTCTGACACCGCTTGTTTTTCTATTTGTATCCCCTTCTCCCTTGTTGGGAGTGCGGTGGTGAGCTGCCTAAGATCCACAGTACCTGGCAGTACATCATAGCCCACCCTTGAATGATCAACTGATACACATGTGGAGTGGGACGGAAGCCAGTGCAGCGAGTCTGCTCTTCAAGTGACGGAAGTGAAGGAGCCACTCTCGCATCTCCAAGACTAATGAGCCGACTTTACACCAGGCACCGGAGTATTGAAGGGGGGATTATTGTGCCTACTGTCACTACAGTGATCCCATTTAAGCCATCATCTGGTTGTGGGTGTTGCAACAGTAAAGGTTAGTACAATCATCGTAAAACCGCTGTATTAGTCTCCAGTTGCAGTGTGGCGCAATATCTGTTTATTTTTTAATTACTTTCACGCAGCAAGGAAATAGAAAACAGGTCGGACAATTGTACTTACCTCAAAATCTTGCAGATACACTGTTTACACGCAGACATCTAGTGTTTGAAGTAAAGGTACAATTTCCCGACCTCCATTTCTATCTTCCTGTGCCGCGTAATTGTCATAATAATAAAGTGAATGTTACGTTGATAGTATGTATTCGGATTGGGCATTAAACGCGCATACAGCCACAAAGTTTGCACATCACCACGCATGGACCAAGAGCTCAAGCTATGTTGTGAGGTGAATTTACCCGCATGGTTCCAATTTCACCAACAATTGCCCTATCTACTAATGAAGAGAAAGACGTTACCATTGATATTGTGACTGAAGGCTAAGACCGCCAAAGACAACACAATACCAGATAAAGTCACTAAGGTGGGCCCAACATGGATATTCACCACGCACAGGACTGTAACACAAACACACAGCACACAAAGAGATAACAAGCTAAGGTGGAGCCACATTGATATCACACACACCAACACAACAACACCAAGAGCACACACAACACAAGGACAACACCACACAGACACCCCACAGGACATCACACATACACCCTATAGGGACACATGCACTCACCCCACAGGGACACACACACCACAGGGACATACACATATACACACCCCACAGGGACACAGAGACACCCCCCCCACAGGAACACACAGACCCCATAGGGATGGACACACACCACAGACACCCCTCCCCCCCAAGGACACACACCACATGGACACCCCTCCCCCCCAAAAGGACACACACCACAGGGACCCCCCACAGGGACACACGCACACCACTGGGACACACACACACCCCAGGGACACACACACCCCAGGGACACACACACCACAAAGACAGACATAGATGTGCACAAATCGCCTCACACAACTCGCCTCATACGTCTGGTATCTTTAATTTCCAAAAATAAACATCTGATTAAAAACAGCCAATGTGCAACACATGTGCCATATAGGGAATTAAGGCAGATGTCAGTCACATGAGCTGTCTTTTATGTGTATGTGTGAGGTAACATATACTGCCCGGCCTGGGGGAGGGTTTACTGTTGGCTGGAGATTTATCAGTCCGCCTATAGCAACCAATCACAGCTCAGCTTCTATTTTCCTACAGGTCATTAATATGACATATTCAAATTCTATTTTGTTATAGCTAACAGCAGTTATTTATTAACCCGGGCGCAGCCGGGTAGTACAGCTAGCATATATAGGCCCAGTTCACATCTGCGTTTTGGCTGTGTTTAGCTTCATTTAATGCAAAACGCATGTGTTTTTGCAAATGCAGCCCAAAGCGTTGCAGCCTACGTTTTTGGCTGCGCCTGCAAAAGCGCATGTGTTTTGCGTTTTTGCAAACTGACATGTTTTTTGCATTGCTTTTGCATTAAACCCTCTGGGTGCATTTTGGAATGTGTTTTTAGGGTTAAAAACACATACAAATGCAAATTAAGCCAAACACAGCCAAAACGCAGATGTGAAAAGGCCTATACTGTATGTGTATACATATGGATGTGTGTGGTGGACACTGCACAGTATCACTTTTCCAGTCCTGTATACTGGGTATAATCCTCAGTATCTGTATTATTCTGTATATATACACTGCACAGTATCACTTTTCCAGTCCTGTATACTGGGTATAATCCTCAGTATCTGTATTATTCTGTATATACCGTATATACCCTGCACAGTACCACTTCTCCTGTCCTGTATACTGGGTGTAATCCTCAGCATCTGTATTATTCTGTATATATACACTGCACAGTACCACTTCTCCTGTCCTGTATACTGGGTGTAATCTTCAATATTTGTATTATTCTGTATATATACACTGCACAGTACCACTTCTCCTGTCCTGTATACTGGGTGTAATCCTCAGTATCTGTATTATTCTGTATATATACACTGCACAGTACCACTTCTCCTGTCCTGTATACTGGGTGTAATCCTCAGTATCTGTATTATTCTGTATATATACACTGCACAGTACCACTTCTCCTGTCCTGTATACTGGGTGTAATCTTCAGTATCTGTATTATTCTGCATATATACACTGCACAGTACCACTTCTCCTGTATACTGGGTGTAATCCTCAGGATCTGTATTATTCTATATATATACACTGCACAGTGCCACTTCTCCTGTTCTGTATACTGGGTGTAATCCTCAGTATCTGTATTATTCTGTATATATACACTGCACAGTACCACTTCTCCTGTACTGTTGTCAGAGAGGCAGTATCGGACTTTGTGATTTTCAGCATTTAAATGTTGTTTAAATTGATTATCCCCAATATGGAAGTCATCACTTCTCTTGTGTATAGGTGGTGACTTTCCATTCGCTCTAGATTTGACCGCTGGGACCCCACAATCCTGTGAAACATGGCTTTGTAGATCACCATGTAAATGGAGCTGCGGTTGATTTCCCTCTGTTGCACCATTCACATGTGGCTCTTCAGATAACTCCTTTAAGAAAGTGATGAGGCCATGACAATATAAAAGCAAATTTCGGGGCTGATGGGTGTTATAGTATGTAGGCTGCTAGGGCTTGTTTTCCAGGGCTGCTTTTTGGTCCCAGTCCGGCCCTGGATTTACCTATGTGACCCAGCCAAATATTTTTTTTTGGGGGTGCCCAATTAGAACGTCTGCTCTGGGGCAACATGATTTCTATGATGAACGATGCATTGTCCCTCTGCTGCAGGACTGATTGGCCATAACTTACACACCAGGTCCAGTGCCGCTCCTTGGTACATACAGGCATCCAGCCATGTTTCTCCTGAGCAGCGGTTGGTCGATGGCGCTCTTCTTCCTTCCCGCTCCCACATTCTTTGCTCAACCCAATAGGAAGGACTCTGTTGTTAATTCCAGACAGCCCCGTGTGCGGTGCTTGTGATTGGCTAAGCAATTTGGGAGGAAGCGTGGTCTGTTGGAGGAGAAGCGCCATTTTACCAGCTTAGTGCAGTGGTGGTTTGTTGATGCTCAGACTGTAGGTCGTTACCTGTGGTGTGTGGACGGTGCTGCATGGTGACATGTCTGACTAGTCAGTGCCAGGCAGTGGTCCAGAGTTTTGTAGGTGTGTGCCAGAGGCTCCTTCTTTATCTGCGAAACCGGAAGTGACGTTGCACTGTATTCCAGGAAGCCAGCATCAGGATCTCAGCGTGTGCAGCGTGTAGGAGACATATACAAGGCTCCAGGGATCCTCTGGGACGCTGAAGTGAAGGTGGAGACACCGAGACAGGGCTGTGCTGGCCTTATCTACAAACCGTGAGTGTGCCAGAGATTGGCAATCAGTGCTGCCTACTGTGCTATAAGGATGCAGGACTGTGTCTGTCTACAGGACCACAGCTCTGCCAGTCTTCATTATGTGTCTATATGCTTGTGCCAAGCCGCCATTGCCATTAATGATCCTTGTTCTGGATTCTTCTATGTGGTTCTTGTATGTGCATGTGATGGCACTGACATCCTTGAGTGGACATCTTTTTTTCTGTTTCTGTAAACTAAAATGTCCACTATTTTGCTCATTTTTAAAAATATTTACTAGCTGGGTGGGGGTGCCGTTTTGCAGTTCACCCCTGAGAGAGGCTACTGAGACTCTGTCGTTATAGGGGCCCAAACACCTGGAGCTGGCCCCGGATGTTAATATGGCACTACTGTGTACTATCAGTACTATAGCAGTATTTCTCTATTTTAACAGTTCTGTGGTTATTATCCCTCTGCTGGAATTAATAATTATGTTATTCTTGCACTATGGCATCACGACATGTATTATTCCAGTGCTATGACATCACTACATGTATTATTCCAGTGCTATGACATCACTACATGTATATTCCGGCGCTATGACATCACTACATGTGATATTTCTGTGCTATGACATCACTACATGTGTTTTTACTGTGACATTACTACGTGTGTTATTATTATGCTATGATGTCACTACATGTATTATTCCTGTGCTATGACATGACTACATGTTATTAATGTGCTATGACATCACTACACGTATTATCCCTGTGATATGACATCACCGCATGTGTTATTCCTGTGCTATGACATCACTACACCTTTGGCTCCTGTGGCATGACAACGATGTGTATAATGTCTATGCTTTGACATCATTATATATGTATTATTCAGGTGCTCTAGCATCACTATGTGTATATCCCTGTATTATGACATCACTAGTGAGTTATCTCACTTTGACATTATCATGTGCATCAATTTGTCCAAAGGTTTAAACCTGCACGAAGCCTGGATTTTACCTCTGTAGATAGTGTTGGACATCTCCTGACACAGTATTGTAAAATCATATTTTTGCAAGCTGATTACATTGTACCAATAATTTCAGGCTATATCAACCCAAAAGAAAAGGTAAAAAAGGACTGATATGTTTCACAAACAAATTAGACAAACATACGGTAATCATTTATCATCTTAGATTGGGCTGCTTCAGCCAATAATGCAGTCAGTTCTTATCGTTAGTCAAAAATAAAATCACCCATGGC
This sequence comes from Allobates femoralis, assembly GCA_033576535.1. Classification (NCBI taxonomy): domain Eukaryota; kingdom Metazoa; phylum Chordata; class Amphibia; order Anura; family Aromobatidae; genus Allobates; species Allobates femoralis. The sequence continues at coordinate 32,486 of JARQOC010001681.1, forward strand.
CGTCATTTAAAGAGATAATGACGTTTGTAGAACAAAACAAATAATTGTTAATTTTGCTGAAACATCCAATGATTGTTTGTTATGGTTGAATATGGCCTTTTCAGACGACTTTTGTCTAATATGTTTGACTTTGGTTTAAGTATGTTTTCTGTTTTCAGATAAGCCCTGGCTCCATGTGCTTTAAAAAACAAACTGCGCTTTCCTCACCCTCTCCGTTGCTGCTCCTGGTGTCCTGGTGTCTTTCAGCGGATTAACCGTCCTGCAGCCAATAACTGAGCTCTGTGACACTAAGCAGCTCGTGCCGTCAACTCGGGTAGAACTGCTGAGTCCAATCTGTGGCGGCAGCGGTGTCAATCTGAAGTCAATGTGTGCACGCAATGAGAGCAACAGCAAAGACTCAGCGCTAGACCTGGGGAGGGTGTAAAAAAAAGGTTGTTTTTTAAATTAAAACAAATAGCAATCTGAGGACAGAGGATTCCTGAAACTTAAAAACCCCTTTAAAGTGTAACCGCCAATTACATTTTTATATAATAGTAATGTAGAGCAAATTAATATAATCAACTTTCAAATATACTTTATTAATGAAATCAGGAAGGAAACGCCTTGAAAGAAACTACCACAAGATGTCCTCAGCAGGCTGATTCTGAACCACACATATGCTTGTTATTAGGCATCTCTGTCTTTAGGGGGTGTGACCTACACAGCATTCACAATACAACTGATAAGATTGTCAAGTTACCTTGTACACATGGCTCTTCTCCATGTTATCACAGAGCAGAGGCCATGTGACCGGAGGAGTCAGATAAGATCTCACAGGAGCTGTTTGAGCTCAGCATGGTGCCGGCATGAGGTAACTTGAGAGTCTTATCAGCTGTATTGTGAACCTAGTGTAGGTCACGCACCCTGAAGACAGAGCTGCCTAACAACAAGCATATGTGTGGTTCAGAATCAGCCTGCTGAGGACATCTTGTGGAAGTTTTTTTCCTGATATCATTAATAAAGTATATTTGAAAGTTGATTATATACACTTGCTCTACTTTATTATTAAATAAAAATGTAAACAGTGGTTACATTTTAAGGGAGGCTTAATGGTTCCTTGTTCCTTTGAAATCTTATCCTGGGTAGGCCATGGCTTTCCTGTTATGGCTTATGGTGGATGTTAATGTGGCAGTCAAGGCAAAAGCCAGGTTCTCCATCAAGGTGTTGCCCACCACTCTGATGAAGATATCAGACCATCTATGAAATGTGTTATATTTTAAGTAAAGACATGATATTTAGTATTTTCGTGGATGATTCTTGCAGCCATTTCGATAGTTCCAACTTTTGAACTGCCTTTACCTTCTAATCAACAATGAACTATAGCTCGGCGGATGCAGCAGTCCGGTCTGTCTACAATTACTTCCCAATCCCGGAGTTATGCCGTCTTTACACAGATCCCCTAGGTGAGTGCACAACTGTCTGATCTTTACTTTTCTTATTCATGGTTTCACACTTCTGTAATCTTGATTTACAGCCTAAAATAAGGGAAACATTATAAAAGAACTTTGTGGAAAACATTTTTTCTTGCTGTTGTTTTTGCACTAGTGGATTTCCACTGTGCAGGGAGATTGCATTCATGCAGGGCCGGCCCTACCGCTGTGCAAGTTGTGCGGTCGCACAGGGCGCCGCCTGCCATGCTTCAAAGGGGGCGCCAGAGAGACGGATATTTATGGTCTCTCTGCGGCTCCGCCGATTAAAGGGTTAATACTATTATTTCCTGCAGTGCCCCCGCCCTCCTGTAAGTGCCCGTCCCGCCCCCCCGCCGTCCGCACGTTTGAGTTACCTGTCCCGTCCTCCTTGTTGCTTTTCCCGCCCTCCCTGAAGTGCCTGTCCCGCCCTCCTCCTGTTGCCGGCGCCATGGCAACACAAGCAGTTTGATTGGAGCAGAGAGAGCAAGTTAAGTTACACCTGCTGCCCCTGCTCCAATCATTGTACAGCGGTCTAATCACCCTGGTTCCCGCCTTGTATTGCAGCTGTAAGGAGTCACTGAAGTGACTATTTTCTGTCACACACGGCAAGATCTCAATACCAGTAAGATGATTGGGCCCTCTCTCTCTGTGACCACAGTCAGTGAACAGGTGTAGTTTCTAACACCTAATCCTAACTATTGACCCTAATCCTAATCACTGACCCTAACATCTAATCCTAACCACTGACTCTAACAACTAACCCCTGACCCTAATCCTAATCCCTGACCCTAACACCTAATCCCTAACAACTAATCCTAACCCTAAACCATGACCCTAACATCTAATCCTACCCCTGAGCCTAACACATAATCCTATCCCCTGACCCTAATCCTAATCCCTCACCCTAACACTTAATCCTAACCCCGGGCTCTAATCCTAATCCCTGACCCAAACACCTAATCCTATCCCCTGACCCTAATCCCTGACCCTAACACCTAATCCTATCCCCTGACCCTAATCCCTGACCCTAACATCTAATCCTAACCACAGAACCCTAACTAACCCTAACCCCTGACCCTAACACCTAATCCTATCCCCTGACCCTAATCCTTGACCCTAACACCTAATCCTAACCCCTGACCCTAACACCTAATCATAACCCCTGACCCTAATCCCTGACCCTAACACCTAATCCTATCCCCTGACCCTAATCCCTGACCCTAACACCTAATCCTATCCCCTGACCCTAACACCTAATCATAACCCCTGACCTTAAAACCTAATCCTAACCCTGACCCCTAAGTATGAATTACGTAGTGTTTTGGATGTAGCAAAAATATGCTACATCCAAAACGCTGCTAACACTGATTGTGGGTACAGGCCCTAACGGTTCATGCCCACAATTAGGATTAGTAGCGTTTTGGATATCCAAAATGCTGTATTGTACAGTAGCAGCACAGTGGATGGATTAATTAATCCCGTTTCCACTGTGATTCTTCATTACGCAGCATATCCTGACCTGTGGTATGGTTTTCAGAGCTGCAGCATGTTAATCTATTCCTGCAGAGATGCTAGTCCTCTGAGTGGGTGAGCGTAGCGTCCGTGTCATGATCAGGGTTCTTGGTGCAGCATCCTTTTGCTGTATGCTCCCGCTCAGAACACTACCTTCTCTGCAAGCATAAATTGGCATGTTGCGGCTCAGGAAGCTGCCACCACTGCAACATGTCAGTTTACACTGAGTAAAATAGAAGCACAGTGGAAACGGCATTCATTAATCCGTCCACTGCGCTGGCACTGTACAATGCAGCATTTTGGACGCAACAGAAAATATGCAGTGCTAGAATGCTGCTAATCCTGTTCAAGGGCACAGGTCCTAAAGGTTTATTTTTTTTAATAAACATATATGTGCTATTGTTACCATCAAGGGTGTATGATTATGTTCATGGAGCTGAGGGGCATCATTTTAATGCAAGGTGTGTTGTGTGTATAAACACATGCATAGTAGTATATTCACATTAACCCATTATTGTTAAATGGTTCCTTGAAGCGTAATCTCTTATGGTACCGGCACACACCGCAATCTCGCCTGGCGATATGTGGCGATCTGACATGCACGGTCACGTTTCTCGTGCCCGCCTCAGATCGCCGATGGCGGCTTCAGAATAAATGAGAGCTGCTGTTGTTCCCTGATTTCCTCGGGATGTCAGTTTTATGTGAGGAAAGAGTGAAGCTGCCACTGATTGGCTGCATGTCTCATGTGACATGGTCTGGGGGCACCAAAGGGGAATTTTGCACAGGGCGCAATTTAGCCTGAGGCCGGCCCTGCATACATGCTGTTGGACACCCTATAAATTACAGATTTGATGATAAAAACAGCTCATCTGGATTTACAGCAATGTCTGGTACTAGTTGAAGATGCTTCTGTAATACAGCGCTTGTCAGCTGCTTCTGCTCTTGTGCATCTACCTCCTAATTATCAGTGCAGTGCACCTAGGTGGTTTTGATCAATGGGAAGCACAGATACCTTTTCTTGGTGCTGCTTGAAGGTATTGTGGACCATTCATGAAGGAATCCTACAGTGTATTTTACTGCCATCTAGCAAGGGAGGATGGGTACTACTACATGAGAGTATCACTTAGTGCCTCTTATACAATGGACATTTACACTAACCAGAACTGTGTCTTCTGGGTCCCTGTGTAGCTCCAGGCACTTATCTGCCTTTCGGATAGGT
>JARQOC010001682.1:0-36645 GCA_033576535.1 Allobates femoralis
ACGAGGTGTACGGAGCAGAGCCGCGTGTGTACGAGGTGTACGGAGCAGAGCCGCGTGTGTACGAGGTGTACGGAGCAGAGCCGCGTGTGTACGAGGTGTACGGAGCAGAGCCGCGTGTGTACGAGGTGTACGGAGCAGAGCCGCGTGTGTACGAGGTGTACGGAGCAGAGCCGCGTGTGTACGAGGTGTACGGAGCAGAGCCGTGTGTGTACGAGGTGTACGGAGCAGAGCCCTGTGTGTACGAGGTGTACGGAGCAGAGCCGTGTGTGTACGAGGTGTACGGAGCAGAGCCCTGTGTGTACGAGGTGTACGGAGCAGAGCCGCGTGCGTACGAGGTGTATGGAGCAGAGCCGCGTGTGTATGAGGTGTACGGAGCAGAGCCGCGTGTGTACGAAGTGTACGGAGCAGAGCCGCGTGTGTACGAAGTATGTGTACCAGTGGTAGCCCCCCGCGGATTCCGCTCCTATAGTCTCAGCCACCTTTGCCAGCAGCATTCTTCTCCATAGTCTCTTCTGCCGCTGTCTGCATTCTGCAGCTCAGCATGGAGGGGCACGATGTCATCACTGTGCTGATATGTGCAGAGCGACCGGAGGAGACCGGAGCAGCGAGAAGAAAGGTGAGGAGAAGAGAGATCTGGACGGCCAGACACTCCGCTTGGCTGCGGTGCCACCATATGGCAGTGCGGCTCCATTGAGCTGCTTGCATTATTTGTGTGCTTCAGGATGCTTGTGTATATACCAAGCATCCTCAGACGCACAAAAATGCAACATTTTGCATTTGAAGGGTATTTTTAAAAGGCGCAAGGGAATGCAATCGCATTTTAGCCCGCTCCTAACAATGTGTAATATACTCACTGTCAGAAACAGCTCTTGCTGGATTCGGCAGTCACTGTTCCTGTAAGGCTGCCTTCACATAGGAGTTTTTTTTTAAATGTGGCAGTTGCGGTAAAAAAAAACCTGCATCTGCCGCATTTTCCGTCTAGCGGCTGCACTTGCTGCACGTTTGCGGCAAGCCCCATGCATTGTCTATGGGGCTTGCGGTAAGTGTGCGGCAATATATATATATATATATATATATATATATATATATATATATTAGTCCGCGATATGTACTTAAAGGGGGCCCACTGAGACCTTTTCGCCCGGGGCCCACAGAAACCTGGAGCCGGCCCTGCCATACACCATTACTACATCCACTGCCCTGTGGAATCCCTCCACCCATGGAGAGCTGTTCCATCCAAGCTGCCCGTCCGTCATCCCCAGAGGTTCTGCAGCAGCGGTGGCCACTAATAGCCAGATACCTCGGGTGGTGTCACAAATAACTCCCTTAATTATCATCCCTTTTCCCTATCATGCTACAGGAATCCCCCCTTTTTAAAACTGCCCCCAGGGCCACAGAACCGGGTCTTGACCCCTGTGACTCCCCGGAACTGTATGATAGCCCGGTTCTGAGTATCCCATACCCTAGGGCGGGTCATATCTTGTGGCCTGTCCTTTGTACTTCCACCTCAACATCACAAACAGTACTGTCCTCAGAGTTGGTGCCTCAATTATCCATGTAAAGTAAAGAGAAAAGGGGGGTTGCGCCAAACTGCTATATTACAAGAGGGGATCGGTGATATGACCCCCGTGCTCACCTTATTTAGTTGTGCCGACTGCACAACTAGTTCTTGGGCTGAGTTTTGACCCCGTGGGGTCTCCACACCGTCCGGAGCCTTGGAGAGGCAGGTTCGCGTGATCCTCAGGTGCACAGACTGCTAATCCAAGTAATCCTCTGGGGGAGTGGTAATTGATGTACGGCAGGTCCTGGAGGTCAAGCTGCTGGATATCACGCTTCCCAGCGGGAGGATGAATGTGCGATTTGAACAAAGGTGATATTGTATTAGCGCTACAGACACAGCCAGGGACACCGCTCTGTGTATAATTACCTTGCGGATTTATTGTATCAATATCAAGTACCCGGTCTCCACAACGCGTTTCGGCGCTAATTGCGCCTTTCTCAAGTGATCCTTGAGAAAGGCGCAATTAGCGCCGAAACGCGTTGTGGAGACCGGGTACTTGATATTGATACAATAAATCCGCAAGGTAATTATACACAGAGCGGTGTCCCTGGCTGTGTCTGTAGCGCTAATACAATATCACCTTTGTTCAAATCGCTCAATTATCCATGTGTCACCCTTTGTCAAAACTCTCCAACCGCACAACTGATTGTGGGGAAACACAGATGGGTGATTCTGCAGAGATGTTCACACATCCTATTCCATGGGCATCAGAGGTTTGCTCCAAAGATTCACATACTACTGAGGAGGAAAGCATATTCCTTGATGCTGAAAATCTTTTGAACTTGGATGCGGGGATGGACAAAGGCCAGGGTCACATTTGCGGTTGGACCCTGGCCTGCCGGATTCCGGTTTCAACTTAGCAATTTTTCCATCACCGCATAGCGTTTCCGCTATGCGGTGCTTTAAAACGCTGCCCTTAGTTACCCGGTGTTTACCTGCACGACCTGTCACACAGGCAGCGGCTCGGAGTGCGGTTTACAGCGCCGCACAGGAAACGTTGCAGACACGGTTTCCTGTGCGGCGCTGTAAAATGCCCTCCGAGCCGCTGCCTAAGTTGAAACCGGAATCCGGCAGGCTAGGGTCACATCGAAAATGTGACCCTAGCCAAAGTAGCAATATCCAGACCCTAGTTACCAGATTTTAACTCATAGGGAAGTGATGATGATGAGACTCAGATACCTGAGGAGCACCCACACTGTACTGTGCATTCAAGTCAGGAAGAGAAGGAGGATGGTGACTTTCATGGTGAGGAGTGTAACAACAGAGAGGATGAGGAGGATATTATAGATTCCCCTTGGTGTGAACCAAGAGGCATTCAGCTCAATAGCTCAGTAGAGGAGGTGGAGAAGAAGGAAGATGAGGAGGTTTCTCTGCAGCTTCTAGCCCAGACACAGAGTGCTACAACCACCACAAGCAATGCATCCTCAGACAAAACTCTGGCTGTGGTCAGCAGCACTTGTAGGTCTGCAGTTCAAGTTGGATTCAAGGGCTGGTTCTTTTTTGAAACCACAAAGGATTACCCAACTAATGTTATCTACCAACTTTTTAATAAAAAAGACTCGCTAGAGTCAAAGATTTCAATAAATTTGACAACAACATGCATGAACTGACACATGGGTATAAAACAAACATTAGTCTGGGAATCTTATGCTAGTTTCACATTAGTGTTTGTGTCTGCATGCGTTTGGCATGCAGACGCAAACGCAGTGCCAAACGCTGCCATACTGATGTGAATGCAGTGGAGATTCTCAACATGCGTTCACATAGTATGGGGCCCGGCCACCCAATCAGCGGTCTCGGTGGTGGAGATCAGTGGCAGTTGCCGGGAGATCAGTGGCGGCCGCTGGGAGAGATTTCAATGTGATCCGCAGTGTTCTCCTGTGCTGTCATGCGGAGGACACTGCAGATCCATTGACTTCCATTCATTCTATGTGCACTTGCGGACGCTTGCTGATAAACAAGCGCTCGTGAACGCACGAAAAATGCAACATGTTGAGTTCAGAGGGCACACAAATAATGCTCATCCAAACGCAACTGCAATCAAACGCACGTACTATGCGTTCCCATGTTAAACACAGGGACACAGTGCGCATGCATTTGGCTGCATTTGCATATGCTGCATTTAAAAATGCAAATGTGAAAGCAGCTTAACTGCGCTGAAACGCAGCCTAGTGGTACTTGCCAACCACCAGCTGCCCAATTAACCGCATTTGCTTCTTCTTCCTCCTCCGTCAACACAGAAACTGTTCTCACACAGGTCTTCCACAGACTTTCCATTTGTTTAACCACGACAGTCGGAGTGAGTTAGAGCCTGCCTGCTGTTGTTTACCAATCTCAGATGACGAGCACACCATATGCTTCTCAATCCACCATAACATCTCTGCCTGCACCGCCATCACAGTCTACCAGTTTGTCATGTTGTCATGTACACCCCACTCTATCTTCTCTTGGAACAGCAGCCAACCTTTAGTCCTACATTTGCAGTCATGTATAAAATTATTTCCTTCAATGCATTCTGGCATTAACTCCTGATGTGCCGAAGGAAATTTACTCAAATTTAACTACAAAAGCATTATACATGAACTGCAAAGCAATCAACACGTGATAGTACAACTCCTCTTGTTTACCAGAGGCCTCTGGACTCTTAAACGGGCATGTCCGGAAGAGGTACACATCTTTTAGGTGATGATATCTGAAAAATACTATGGGATTTTAACACTGGGGGTAGTTCGAGTTGGTACAACAGAGTGTTAAAGATGTCCGAGGCCCTAAATGGACCAATAACTCCAGAATTAGGCGCCCCAGCTGCACACCCCCTCCTGATGTGTGCAGAAATCACCTACACAAAATCATCCACTCTCAGGTCTGGACCTGGACATTTATTTACATTCTTCCCGTTACTGTCAGAGAGTACATTCCTACGATGACAAACAGAGGCGGCTCCCTGGACCCCAGGACTGCCTCCCTTGGGGTGCAAAGTAGGAACAACCACCTTCGACCAATCTCTTTACCTAAGACGATGTCTAGACCCACCATTAGTCTGAGGGATAGTCTGAACTCCACCCCCACTCCCTGGCAAACTCCCAACCACTTTACATGGAGACGTCAGAGTAGGTGCAACCAGTACAGCAGAGACAGTAATACCTAAGCAATTAACCTCAAAGAAATTACCTCAGCTAACTACCTCCCTGCACTGCCAGTCAATCACTGGGTTATGTTTTTTCAGCCCTGGAAGGCCCAAGACAATGGGAGCGGGTAGATTCTCCAAGATGTGGCAGCATAGAAACTCCTGGTGAAGAGTTCTATGCACAAGTTCACATTATGCACAACTTGGAAAAGAACCTTCTGGCTGAGAGGAGCTGAGTCAATGGCGGAAATGGGAATGGATCTCGCTAAAGCACTACAGACGAGGCCATGAAGCTGAGCAAAGTGAGAATACATCAGATTGACTCCTGCTCCGCTATCAACTAGCATTAGCACAGTCTTGGTTTTACCATCAACCACCACCTTGGCAGACAGTGTGAACGGAGACATAGCAAGGAAGAAAATATAAACCCACTGGTCATCTCCTTTCAGGTGACCCGAGGTGCACGGCGCTTGAGACTGTGTGATGGTTTTGGAGCGATATGGTCAGACTTTAATAAAACTATCTGTTTGCCCACAATAGAAGCATACTCCACCAAGCTGATGAACTGCAGGAGGTTTAACATGAGAGGTTAATCCCCCCAACTGCATAGGTTCACCAACCCCAACACGTAGAGCCTACTCAACTGTGATGACTACAGTGGACAAATTAGGTCTACATCTTTCCATAAGACGTCTGTCAACCCTGATAGCTAGGGCCATCACAGTTTCTAATGCTGAACTAGAGTGTCCTGAATTTTAGAAGACAGACCCAAGAAAAATTGACACCTGAGGGCAGGGTGATTCCACAGGGTGTCAGTGGCCAGGGCCGGCTCCAGGTTTCTGTGGGCCCCGGGCGAAAAGGTCTCAGTGGGCCCCCTTTAAGTACATATCGCGGACTATATATATATATATATATATATATATATATATATATATATATATATATATTGCCGCACACTTACCGCAAGCCCCATAGACAATGCATGGGGCTTGCCGCAAACGTGCAGCAAGTGCAGCCGCTAGACGGAAAATGCGGCAGATGCAGGTTTTTTTTACCGCAACTGCCACATTTAAAAAAAAAACTCCTATGTGAAGGCAGCCTTACAGGAACAGTGACTGCCGAATCCAGCAAGAGCTGTTTCTGACAGTGAGTATATTACACATTGTTAGGAGCGGGCTAAAATGCGATTGCATTCCCTTGCGCCTTTTAAAAATACCCTTCAAATGCAAAATGTTGCATTTTTGTGCGTCTGAGGATGCTTGGTATATACACAAGCATCCTGAAGCACACAAATAATGCAAGCAGCTCAATGGAGCCGCACTGCCATATGGTGGCACCGCAGCCAAGCGGAGTGTCTGGCCGTCCAGATCTCTCTTCTCCTCACCTTTCTTCTCGCTGCTCCGGTCTCCTCCGGTCGCTCTGCACATATCAGCACAGTGATGACATCGTGCCCCTCCATGCTGAGCTGCAGAATGCAGACAGCGGCAGAAGAGACTATGGAGAAGAATGCTGCTGGCAAAGGTGGCTGAGACTATAGGAGCGGAATCCGCGGGGGGCTACCACTGGTACACATACTTCGTACACACGCGGCTCTGCTCCGTACACTTCGTACACACGCGGCTCTGCTCCGTACACCTCATACACACGCGGCTCTGCTCCATACACCTCGTACGCACGCGGCTCTGCTCCGTACACCTCGTACACACAGGGCTCTGCTCCGTACACCTCGTACACACACGGCTCTGCTCCGTACACCTCGTACACACAGGGCTCTGCTCCGTACACCTCGTACACACACGGCTCTGCTCCGTACACCTCGTACACACACGGCTCTGCTCCGTACACCTCGTACACACACGGCTCTGCTCCGTACACCTCGTACACACACGGCTCTGCTCCGTACACCTCGTACACACGCGGCTCTGCTCCGTACACCTCGTACGCACGCGGCTCTGCTCCGTACACCTCGTACACACTCGGCTCTGCTCCGTACACCTCGTACACACGTGGTTCTGCTCCGTACACCTCGTACAAACACGGCTCTGCTCCGTACACCTCGTACACACACGGCTCTGCTCCGTACACCTTGTACACACACGGCTCTGCTCCGTACACCTCGTACACACACGGCTCTGCTCCGTACACCTCGTACACACACGGCTCTGCTCCGTACACCTCGTACACACACGGCTCTGCTCCGTACACCTCGTACACACACGGCTCTGCTCCATACACCTAGTACACACTCGCCTCTGCTACATTCACACTGTAAATCCCTCCTGACCCCACACATAACCTTCACCTAATTGCCATACACCTAGTACACACTCACCTCTGCTACATTCACACTGTAAATGCCTCCTGACCACACACAAACTTCACCTTATTTGAGCATCATTGATGGCCAGCAGAGTCCTGGATACACTGAGGAGCTGATCATGAGACCCCTGACTCCTCCCCTCCATGTGACATCATCGCAGGTCCTGTAAGCACAGAGTGTGTGCAGCTCTGTCGGCTCCCGTGGAGGGGGGAGGAGGGAGACCTCCGGTGCTGCAGCCTGCAGGAACCTGAAAATGACCCCCCAGCTGCCCCCTGGATATGGCTCTGGCTGTGGGGGCAGTGCTCAGGGGCCCCTGAGGCTAGGGTCACACTTGCATTGTGACCCTAGCCTTATGCAAGTATTGTATGTTGCAACGCTGCTATGCGCTGGAGGCAGCCCATAGAAACCCGACGTTTACCGTGACAACCACTGGTTGTCAATGTAAACTGCGGGTTTCTATGGGCTCAGTTGCTGGCAGCGCATAGCGTTAAACGCTCTGCGCTGCAGCAGACAATACTTGCGTCAGGCTAGGGTCACAACACAAGTGTGACCCTAGCCCTCAGGGGCCCGGTGGGCCCCCTCCAAGCCGTCGGGCCCCGGCACTTGCCCGGGTACGCCGGGTGCTGACGCCGGCCCTGTCAGTGGCCCATCTCCGAAACTCTGAGCAGTATTCTTCAACGGGATGCATCACCTGCTTGATTTTGCAGAAGTTAGACTGAGCCAATGACACTCTGTCAGGTTCACCGTACACCTGAGATAATGCCGTGATAAACTTGTCCACTTACCGCAGAGATGGTGAGTCGGTTGGGAGGGAGAAGGCCCAGGTCTGGGAATCCCCCTTGAAAAGTAAGGAAATTATCCCCACATGCTTCTCCTCACTCCCAGATGAACGAGGCTGAAATCTAATTTGCAGGCTTCCCTGAAAACGAAAAGCTTATCTCTCCCTCCCAAAAACCTGTTAGGGAGAGATATCTTGGGTTTTGGTACAGTCTAAGCATGAACTATGGCCAGATACCCAACAACTTGCTGTATCTGTGACACAACCTGAGTACGCAGAACAGTAACCTCCTAAACGATGGACTGCATTAGGCGCGAAAAAGCATCAGCAGCAGCAGCCTGAGTCATGATGACACAGTGAAAAAGCCGGTAAGTTTTACGCTAATGTCACAGATGTGGCATAGTGGATAAGAGAATGGGAGCAAGAAGCCTCAGCACAAGTGCAAAGACATCTTCAGCTCACACTGTCAAAGGCAGAGTGAACTCTATCTGCGACACCCAGTGGAAGGAAGTAGAACTACTTAAAGGCTGAGAGAGTGGAGTACAGAATGTTCTGATACACCCCTCCACCTCTACTTCCATCTGCAGGGGAGCACAGCGATACAAAGCCACAACAGTTTTCTGGCATTAACTCCGGATGTGGCAAAGGTAATTTACTTAGATTGAACTACAGAAGCATTACACATGGACTGCAAAGCAGTCAACAGGTGACAGGACGGTTTCCAAAAGTTGATGGCTATTGCAGTCTCCAGTACCAGTTGCCCAGTCACCATTACTTCTCAAAGAAAGCTGTGCCTGCCATACAGCAACATGTCGCATTTCACCACTGACACCTGGACAAGCAAGCATGGCCAAAGGCATTACAGTTAAAACACAGAAGTTTACATACACAATATAAAAGACAGATATGCATGCTTTTCTCTCTATCTGACGTGAAATTAGAATAAACCTTTCCTGTTTTAGATGAATTAGGGTTACCATAATTATTATTTGCCAAATGCCAGAATAATTAGAGAATATTTTGAGGTATTTTTATTACCGTATATACTCGTGTATAAGCCGACCCGTGTATAAGCCGACCCCCCTACTTTTGCCCCAAAAATCTGGAAAAACCTATTGACTCGTGTATAAGCCAAGGGTGGACCCCAGCACAGGTATACAGCCCCCAGCAGTGTGGTATACAGGCCCCCCCCAGTGGTATACAGGCCTCCTCAGTGGTAGTATACAGCAGCCCCAGTGGTAGTATACAGCAGCCCCAGTGGTAGTATATAGCAGCCCCAGTGGTAGTATATAGCAGCCCCAGTGGTAGTATACAGCAGCCCCAGTGGTAGTATACAGCAGCCCCAGTGGTAGTATACAGCAGCCCCAGTGGTAGTATATAGCAGCCCCAGTGGTAGTATACAGCAGCCCCAGTGGTAGTATACAGCAGCCCCAGTGGTAGTATATAGCAGCCCCAGTGGTAGTATACAGCAGCCCCAGTGGTAGTATATAGCAGCCCCAGTGGTAGTATGTAGCAGCCCCAGTGGTAGTATACAGCAGCCCCAGTGGTAGTATATAGCAGCCCCAGTGGTAGTATACAGCAGACCCAGTGGTAGTATATAGCAGCCCCAGTGGTAGTATACAGCAGCCCTAGTGGTATACAGCAGGCCCCCAGGGGTACATATAGCAGCCCCAGTGGTAGTATATAGCAGCCCCAGTGGTAGTATATAGCAGCCCCAGTGGTAGTATACAGCAGCCCCAGTGGTAGTATATAGCAGCCCCAGTGGTAGTATATAGCAGCCCCAGTGGTAGTATACAGCAGCCCCAGTGGTAGTATACAGCAGCCCCAGTGGTAGTATATAGCAGCCCCAGCAGCCCCAGTGGTAGTATACAGCAGCCCTAGTGGTATACAGCAGGCCCCCAGGGGTACATATAGCAGCCCCTGGGGGTCCCCAGCAGCCCCCAGGGGGTCCCCAGCAGCTCCCAAATGCTGGCACTCGCCCCCCCTTGCAAGGGCCCCCCCCCTGCTTCTCTTACCATCCCGGTCTTCTGATCAGCGCTGCTCCTCGGCGCTCCGTCCTCGCGGCTCCCGTCCTGCTACATCCGGGATCCCCGGCCGTCGCGCGATGACGTCATATGCCTGCGACGGCCGGAGATCCCGGATGTAGCAGGACAGACGGACGGAGCAGCGAGGAGCACCGAGGAGCGGCGCGGATCAGAAGTCCGGAATGGTAATATAACCATCGGGGGGGGGGGCCCTTACAAGGGGGGGCGAGTGCCAGCATTTGGGGCTATATGCACTGCTTCCCCCTGCCGCTGATTGACAGGGGGAAGCAGTGCATATTTAATGAGCGGCCCCACGTGACGGGGCCGCTCATACAGCAGCCTCCCCCCGCCTCCTCCAGCCTCCACAGCCCCGGGACACAGCCCCCACCTTATATACCGTATATGACCCGTGTATAAGCCGAGGGGGAGACTTTTCAGCCCAAATTTTGGGCTGAAAAACTCGGCTTATACACGAGTATATACGGTACTTTCTGCAAAGTCACTAAGATTATTATGCCTTTATACAATTTGGGACAGCCCATATGATTATTTCATGTGTTCAGAAGATTTTGATAGGTTTATTGGCAACATCTGAGTTAATTAGAGACACATGTGGATGTATAATGAACACCTGAAACACGCTGATTCACTGTGCAGCATCATAAGAAAGTTTAAAGAATTCAGCCAAGATATCAGGAAAATAATTGTGGACCTGCACAAGTCTGGTTCATCTTTGGGTGCAATCTCCAGGTACTTGAAGGTTAGTCTTTTATCTGTAGAAACTATTATATGCAAATACAAGCAAGATGGTAATGTGAAGCCATCATAGGCTGCTTTCACATTACGATTTTCAGTCATCCGATTGTATCCATTTCAAAACAGATACAATCGGATCTGAAATGGGATCCCATGTTCCCCTATGGGATGTGCCACTATTGACATCCGATTTTGGCACCATCCCAACCGATCCCATTTAATTACGGGCACAAAATCGCAGCCTGCTATGATTTTGTGTCCATGACTCAGATTGGACAGCATCGGATCAGTGCTGATCCGAGTGCCCACAACATGGGAGCCTATGGACATCGGATCCGAGTTCACCTCGGATCCGATGTCGGCTCCGTATTCCATGCCTCTCCCTGTCTCTCCCTGCTGCTGCCTCCTCCATCTTCTTCCCTCTGCTATTCTATACTGTCTCCCCACTATTCTATTCTGTCTCCCCGCTATTCTATTCTGTCCCCCCGTTATTCTATTCTGTTCCCCCGTTCCTCTATCTTCATCTAATCCCTATCCTGTCCCCTCTTGTCTTCCCTGTGTGTAAAAAAAAAAAAAAACTCCCAGAGTATACATCACCTGTCACCGTCTCCCATGATGCAACACCATCAGGACTGAAGAGCCTGTGATGATGTCACAGAGCGGGTCAGCTGACGGGTCATGTGACCGGCTCTGTGAAATCTTTTTTTACACACAGGGAAGACAAGAGGGGACAAGATAGGGATTAGATGAGGATAGAGGAGCAGGGGGACAGAATAGAATAGCGGGGGGACAAAATAGATCCGTGTGGATCCGTGCCTGTCCGTGGGATCCTCCTTCAAAGTTGGATCTCACGGACAGGCACAAAATTGTTATGTGAAAGCAGCCATACTGCTCAGGAAGGAGACAGAGTTTCATGTGCTTTGGTCTGACGTGTGCATATTAACCAAAGAACAAACGCAAAAGACCTTGTGAAAATGATGGTGGAAGCTGGTGGGTTTGTCGAGCCCACTGGGACGAGGGTACTCGGTACTGGACCGTGTCTGCTATTGGGGAAGTCACGGGTGGTCCTGGTCCGGACCGTGTCCCGGGCCCTGGCAAATAAAAGGGTGTATTTACAGGGGAGAATAGTCTATCGTGATGCCACCCACTATATGCGGCCAGTAAGGGGGCCGTCGCTGTTGCAGAACCTCCGGGGACGATGTAGTGGCAGCATAGATGGTATAGTTCCAGTGGGTAGAACTGTATTCCCGGGCAGTGATGGTATAGTCTATAATAGATATGGATGGTAGAGACGGGGTTAAAGAACACACACTCACGTTTTGTAGTCAAAGGTGCAATTCTCCTTTTCTCCTGATGCTGCAGCTACTTCTAATCTGTGTGCAGAGCTGGTAGGCTTGTAGCTCTGCAGGTGGGAGCTCTCTGTTGCTGGATGTAGGGCAACGGTTGCAGATTATAGTCCACGGAGTCTGTAATGGGGATAAACTCTCTTCCCACCCTGTCCGGGTCATCAGCTTCCTCGTGCTGCACGGTGTGTGTGTGTCCTGGCTGCTGCTTCTAGCTGAACTGCTGGGACTTCTCACTCTTTTTCTGTGTTCTGCTGGTACCACTTGGCTAGGCAACTTGAGTCCTCTGTGCTGTGCTGACCCCTCCGTGTTGCTTTGCACTGGTACTATGGGCATCTAGAAATCCCACTGTTCCTGGATTCACTGTGCTGTGGGTGCCAGACACAGTACCGGATTCGGTGTCCGTTCTGTGCGCTCTTCTGGGGCGAGTGAAGGTATCACTCCAGCTCCCAGACGTGTTCCTCAGTCTGTAGCTCTCCTGTTCCTCCGACCCTTGCTGGGCCTGCACTGAGCTAACTCTGCTCTAACTGTGCTCTTCACAGCACTGCACCGTGCTGAACTCAGCTCTCCCTCATGAGCAGGAGTATTTAAGGGAGCAGGTTGTGCTCTCCCTCCTGGCCCAGAGGTGCTAGTGTTTGTCAGTGTGTTGTGGGGAGAGAACCCATGTGATGTTATTGTGGCACATTAACCCATGGGGTGCCACATTCCCCTTTAGTTAACTACAGTACTCCGGGACTGTGGAAAAAACAAGTAACAAACAGTTAAACACAATTAATATTGACATAGACTTAAAAGTGAAAAAGTACAAAAATCACTAAAATGTGAAAAAGAGTCCAAAAAGTCAAAAAGCAGTCTTTCCGGGGGTTTAGTCCATTGCCTCCGGGCTGATAAATATATTCACAAGAGTTCTTACCACAACCAGTCCGTGGTATATATGGTCCATAAATGAATAAGAAAAGTTCAAAATTCATACAGGATAGTCTCTGTAGGTACTGGGCTTTTTAACCGTTGCAACAACTATATACATTTGTCCACGGGCGTTTCTGCTTAGGAGGCCTGGATTCGCTACACCACCCCCCAGGCACTTTCTTTCCCTAACTTAATATACATGGGGGTCAATCCAGTTCCTCCACCCTCTTGGACACAGTCTACCAGGTTCAATTTACTTTACTTACATTTAAACAAACATATTTACATTACACATTTTAATGACATCCTACTCTCTGTACCTAACTGGAAGCTGCCCTTGAGTACTACGTTCTGATCTGCGTAAAACGGGTATACTGTTTGCACGTGGGCTACTAGTATTAGTGGGTATGTACCTACGTGTTGTGCTTGGTACTATGACAGATGGTGATCTGACTGCAGGACTGGCAAGTTCACTAGGACCAGGAATTTGTTCTTCCTCTTCAGATTCTACTTCCAGTTCTTCAAGTCTTGGGTCTTCTTCTGGTAACACGGGATCTGGTAACACTGGTTCTGGTAACACAGGTTCTGATTTTGGTTTCACCATTGAAGGGAATACAATCATTGGTGCGACAACTGCTCCATGGTAATTTGGCCATGTTTTAGGGAAATCTCCTAGTACCGTGTGGAATACTTCTTCTTTTTCTTTAGTAGGTTGGACCTGTACGGGTTCTGTCACTTCAGGTTTTTTCAATGTTTCAGGACATAATTTTAGCTGATCACGAGATACGACTGCTGATCTTCTTCCTTCATCTTTGCTTATCAAACAGGTTTTAACATTGTCAAGGTTAGATGGTAAGACTGTGTATGGGACGGTTTCCCACTGATTATCCAGTTTGTTTGTGCGTCTCTTTCTTTTGAGAACTTGATCACCTTCCTGTAATGGCATTGCTTGAGCATGTTTGTTAAAAGTTTTCTCTTGTCTTGCTCTTGCTTGCTGTAAGTTTCTTTCTTCGCATTCTTGGACTTGTTGATACTGTTTCTGACGTTTGGTATCCCATTCTGTTTCTTCTTCTACTTCTGTATCTGGTTTTACAATTCCCATTTCTAGATCAATTGGTACCGGGTCTTGCACGCATAAGGTAGGCAGGAGTGCAGTTTGTAGAACTCACGGGTACATGGTTGTATAAGTCTACCAAGTCAGGTAATTTATCTGGCCACTGGTTTCTTTCTGATTCTGGTATGGTCTTTAACAGTTCAATTACAATATGATTCATCTTCTCTAGTGATGAGCGAGTATGCTCTGCGCTGCTCGGTACTCGCACGAGTATCCCGGTACTCGGGATGCTCGGCGAGCGCTGAGTACCGCCGAGATGCTCGGACTGCTCGGTAATAATAAGCGATCTGACACACGTACACAGCTCCCTTCAGTGCACACAGTGAGCTGGCACCTCACAGGGAGCAGATTCATTGTTAGGATCCCTCTGGAGGCCACAGCAAGGTGTTGTATGTTGCAGCGATTTCAAAAAGCCCCCCTCCCGCCCTTTCATAGCAATACTCGTTTTATAACCGGAAGTCTGTGGGCGGAGCCTGTCACTCATTGACTTACATTGGGCTTGGTGCTCGGCCGAGTACACGAGTATCTTGAGATGCTCGGCCAGAGCACCGAGCACCCGAGCATTTTAGTGCTCGCTCATCACTAATCTCGCATAAACCATTTGTTTGAGGATGATACATTGTTGTGTGAATCTTCTTACAACCGTACATATTGCAGAATTCCTTGAATAGTTCTGATTCAAAAGCTGGACCTTGGTCTGCAAGGACTTGTTCTGGGTAACCATGTGGTCTACAGAAATGTGTCTGGAATGCTTTTGCTGCTGTCTTTGCTGTTAGATCTTTAACTGGCACCACCACTAAGAAGCGTGAGTAATAGTCCACTATGGTTAAGGCATAGACATAGCCTGACCGGCTTGGTGACAACTTGACGTGGTCTAATGCGACTAGCTTGAGTGGCTGCTTGGTTACTATTGGTTGAAGCGGGGCTTTCTGCGGATCTTTCCTTCTGAGGTTGCATGCGGCACATACTCTACACCAACGTTCAATTGACTTTCTCATGCCAACCCAATAAAATCTTTCTCTCAGGATCGCTTCTAACTTCTTCCATCCAAAATGACCTGCGCCATCATGATAAGCTTCTAAGACCATTTGCGTGGCTCGCTTGGGCACGATAATCTGCCAGACCAGTTCATGCGTTTTAGAATTGGTATGCGTTCTGCAGAGCTTCCCTTAATGCAGGAACAACTTGCCTCTATCTTTCCATAGCTGTATAGCTTCAGCTGGGGCATTCTGATCAGGGTGTGCGCGTTGTTGCGTAAGCAGTTCTTTCACTAGCTTCACGGCTGGATCATTATCTTGGGCTTCGGCCCATCCACAGTGTCTTAACGGGTTAAGATTTACTTCCTGCTTTCTTTGGTAGGCACCGGGTTGATAATCTTGTACCTTTGAACGATGAAAGGCCGGTAGTTCAATCTCTTCCAACTCTTCCGGTTCCTCTTCCACGTCTTCCAGGTGCGGCATCCGTGACATGGCATCTGCGTTCCCGTTCTTGCGACCTGCCCTGTATTTGATGACAAAGTTGTAATTAGATAGCCGAGCTATCAATCTCTGCTCCAAAGCACCTAATTTTGCTGTAAGTAGGTGAGTCAACGGGTTGTTATCCGTGTAGATGGTGAATTCTGCACCTGCCAAGTAATGTTTAAAACGTTCAGTCACAGCCCAAACTACTGCCAGTAGCTCTAACTTGAAGGAGCTGTAGTTCTCGGGATTTCTTTCTGTAGGCCGGAGCTTCCTGCTTGCAAAGGCAATAACTCTCGTTTTGCCTCCTTGCTTCTGTGACAATACTGCTCCCAGTCCCACGTTGCTGGCATCCGTGTATAGAATGAAGGGTTGATGGTAATCAGGGTATGCCAGGATCTCTTCTCCCGTCAGTGCACTTTTCAGCTTGTTGAAGGAATCTTCTCTTTCCTCATCCCACTGTGTCAGGAAATTACAGGATGAAGACTTCTTTAATCGTCCTACCAGAATGTCTTGCAGGGGAGCCGCTAGCTTCGTGAATCCTCTGATAAATCTTCTATAATTGCCTACCAGGCCCAGGAATTGCCTCACTTCTTTCACATTCGTAGGTCTTGGCCAATCCCTTATCACGGTGACTTTATCAGGATCCGGTGCTACTCCCTCTGAACTCACGACGTGTCCCAGGTACTGTACCTTTGTTTTGAGAAGGTGACACTTGGATGGCTTGATCTTCATGCCATATTTGGACAAAGCTTCGAACACTTCTGCCAGATCTTGTAGGTGTTACTCGTACGTCTTGGAATAGACTATGACGTCATCTAAGTACAGGAGGACAGTTTCAAAGTTCTTGTGTCCTAAGCAGCTTTCCATCAGACGTTGAAAGGTCCCGGGTGCGTTGCAGAGTCCGAACGGCATACAATTAAACTCACAGAGGCCCATCAGCGTAGTGAACGCTGTCTTCTCCTTGTCGGCCTTGGCCACAGGAACCTGCCAGTACCCACTAGTCAGATCAAGGGTGGAAAAGTAGTTAGCAGATTTTAATGCAGTTAATGACTCCTCAATCCTAGGTAATGGGTATGCGTCCTTATGTGTGATGCGGTTAATCTGCCGGTAATCTACGCACATTCTCATGGTCCCATCCTTCTTTTTAACTAACACTAGAGGTGCTGCCCAGGGGCTACAACTGTCTCTTATCACCCCTGCAGATTTCATTTCTCTGAGCATGTCTTTGGTGGTTTGGTAGTGAGCTGGTGGTAAGGGTCTATACCTCTCCTTTATAGGCTGATGGTTACCTGTGGGTATAGTGTGCTCTACCCCTTTAATCTGCCCAAAGTCTTAAGGGTGTTTACTGAATATCTGTTCGTATTCCTTCACTACCCGGTATACTCCATGCTTGTGACGGGGAGGTGTAGAACTGGTACCTACATGCAACTTATGGCACCAATCCTCCAGCTTCTCTCCTGAGCCATTGTCATCCGCCTGACATGATGGGTTCAAGGGCTCGGCGGCTGTGATGTTGTTGTTATCAACCGTGTACAACTTAGCCATGGTAGCATGCTTAGGTAATGTGACCTCATCTTCTCCGCAGTATATGATTATAACACCCTGATTCTGCAATTCTACCTTCCCAACCTGAATATTCATCTCTCTAAATCCGACCTTTGGTATTACCTGTCCATTACTAGCCCATACATCAAAGTTAAAGTCATCTGGCGCACTAGTAATGTCTGAATCAGCCCAGTACCTTTTATATAGAACATGTGGGATTGATGTTATCTTTGACCCGGTATCAAGCAAGGCACTGAAGGAAATGCCATCCAACACAATAGGGATCACCAGCTTTCCTCCCACGAATTTCATACCAGGCTGAGGGGCCTTGAGTGTTTATTCCTGGGGAGCGGCCCGCCTGCCCAGGGCATCATCGTTTAAAGGACACTCACGAGCAAGATGGCCTGGTTTCTGGCAACGGCGGCAAATGGGCTGTCCATCCGGTTGGTAGTGATCGCTGGGTCGTCCTCTTGCTGCTGGGTATCTTCTGGGCCTCATCCATGGGACATCCTCTCTGCTGGTCGCCAACTCGATCTTGGGTTCAGGCTTTGACTCTCGCAGTTCCTTGATGACCTTGGCCATGGAGATCACGGTGTCTGTCAGGGCATCTAGCTTTTGATTGAGGGCTGCATTAGAGATATATTCCCCGGCCTCAGCAGCAGTTGCTGACATAGCAGATGTCGCTGGCGCCGCCGGCTGCTGAGGTGCTGCTGCAGTGTCCGGTATAGATGTTAATTCTCGGGGCTCTTCCAGCTGCTGCAGGCGGATAGCTCTGTCTTTCAGCTCAGTAAATTTCATGTCGGGGTTCTGCACCAGTATCATGCTCAACTGTCCTCGGTGGGAAGGGGAATGGAGGCCCTCTATGAATTGATCCAGTAGCATTTTATCAGCTCCCGGGGCTAAAGCAGGTTCTGCCAGTTTAAGGGCTCTGAGTGCTTCCTGCAGGTTCAAGGCAAAGTCTCTGGCACTCTGTTTAGGTTTCTGGTGGCATGCAAAGAACCTCATCTTAGCCCGGGTATCAGCAGCAGATTCAAACGTTGCTTTCAGTCTGGCTACTAGATGCTCTACAGCAGGGGTCTCAAACTCGGCTGGGTTGGTGGGCCGCATATAGAAACATTTTTTTATCGGGGGCCACATTGCTTGTAGGACTACGGGTACCATCACACCAGGTGACATCGCCGGAGATATCGCAGGCGACGCACGGGAGCGCACACATTTTTGGCACCCCGCCAACGTCGCGTGTTTACATGCGGCGATACCTTCGGCGATGCTTTGGCGATGTTTCAGGCAACGTCACTGCTGGGGTGTCTAGAAACCCCAACAGGGATCCTGTAACATGGGAGCCTATGGCTCCCATCGCCTGTAACATCGCCATTGGCGATGTTACACGGGGCGATGCTTACACATCGCCTGAGAGTGGTTGCCTGGTTTCACAGTAGTGCTGTGAAACCAGGCTACCACTCTCAGCCGATTTTTCGGCGCAAAATCGCCACTTTACACGGGGCGACTCGCCAGCGATGACACTGATGATAGGCCACGCCCCTGCATCGCCTGCAAAATCACCGGCTATGTCACCTGGTGTGACTGTACCCTAAGTGACATTTTTAGTAATACCAGATTTTTTTGGTCAATGTAGTAATGTCCAAATCCTGATCCCCTTCTTGTAGTAATGTCCCCATCTTGGTCCCCCTCTTGTACTAATATCCACAACCTGATCCCCTTCTGTAGTAATGTCCCCCATGCTGGTCCCCTTTTGTAGTGATGTCCCCATCCTGGCCCCCATAGTGTAGTAATGTCCTCCATGCTGATCCCCTTTTGTAGTGATGTCACCATCCTCACCCCCATAGTGTAGTAATGTCCCCCATGCTGGACCCCTTTTTTAATGATGTCCCCAACCTGATCTGCCTTCTTTTTACACACACATATATTCACTCACAATCACACCCACTCACACATTAACTCACCCACTCACACTCACACACAAACTCACATTAACACACACACTCACACTCACTCACACTCACTCATGTGGAACAAAAGGGGGGGAGCACAACCCATGAGCGGTACCTGGTGGTCTAGTGGGGTAGTCAATAACAGATGTGGGGGATTCGCATCTCACCTTTGGAGGTTCTGCAACCCTGCACAACCTCGGCGTATCGCAGTGGAAGGCTCCAGACTCCAGCGGTCGGGGTTTCCTCAACGAGCAGCTCCTTCTTCCAGTCAGTTGACTCGAGCAATCCGATCACCTGACCCTGTGACGTTCTCGGTTACATCACCGCAGGTCCTTTGAATTCTGTTAGCGGAGACTCTGGTTCACAGCTGCTCCTGCTGCAACCCTAGGATGGGGATATGATATTTGTACAGAAGTGTGTGATTATAACAGAAATGCTAGAGCACAGGAGGCACACGTTTAATTACCTTTAATAAACCACAACGTGTTTCTACGGCGGTCCGCCGTCTTCATCAGGTAAATCCACCTGATGAAGACGGCAGACCGCCAAGGAAACGCGTTGCAGTATATTAAGGGTAATTAAACGTGTGCCTCCTGTGCTCTAGCACTTCTGTTATAATCACACACTTCTGTACAAAATTGCGCACTCTGACACCCACAGGCACACTCACAGGCACTCAAGAGGCACTCACTCACAGACACACACACTAACGGACACTAACAGACACTCGCAGGCACTCACACGCTCACAGGCACTCACACGCTCACAGGCACTCACACGCTCACAGGCACTCACACGCTCACAGACACACCCTCACAGATGCTCACACTCACAAACACAGGCACTCACAGGCACAGACACTCACAGGCACAGACACTCACAGGCACAGACACTCACACTCACAGACACAGGCACTCACAGGCACTCACACTCACAGGCACAGACACTCACAGGCACAGACACTCACAGGCACAGACACTCACAGGCACAGACACTCACAGGCACAGGCACAGACACTCACAGGCACAGGCACAGACACTCACAGGCACAGACACTCACAGACATAGGCACAGACACTCACAGGCACAGACACTCACAGGCACAGACACTCACAGGCACAGACACTCACAGGCACAGACACTCACAGGCACTCACAGGCACAGACAGGCACAGACACTCACACGCACTCACATTAACACACAGTTTTATTACTTTAACCATGCTGGCAGCGGTCCAGTCAGGGGTGAACCTAGCCTCTCTGCTGCCTGAGGCGAGCTGCAGGACAGCACCCCCCCCCACGTAAATTATTTTTCAATCAGTATAATTAAATCTGGTTCATACAGAGCCATATCTTTCTTATCAAATGACTACATTAGTGGACATTTAAATTTAGAGAGATAGAAAAAAGTTGTCCAAATACAAGGATGTCATCACATGCACACACAACAACCACACAGAAGAGTCCAGAATTAGGAGCATAAATGGCAATGGTGGCTTGGCGCAAGCTACAGACACACAATGATGACTGGCAGAGCTGTGGTCCCGTAGGCAGACACAGTCCTCCATTAGTATGTGCGGTGACTGATGCGTGCTCAGCACGTGAGCGTGTATCAAAGGTAGGGATACAACTTTTGATGTATATGTAATTGTTCATCATAGGTGGTGAAGGGGTTAAATTACATTATATACATGTATACAGCACACACATACTGGACAACACATGCTCCTTACATACACATAATACAGTCACACAGACACTCATATCACACAAGTCCTTAGTACACACATGCTATATAACAGATTCACAGCAGGTACACATGATATACACAGAACATGTATGCAGGACAAGTGTATATACACACACACTTCAATATACTCAAAAGATATCTAAACATACACAGAGACAACCTACACACACAGGAACACAACTCACACAGACATACAACTTACACACATATGCAACTCACACAAGGACACAACTCACACACAGAAGACACAACTCACACAGAGACAACTCACACAGAAGATACACATACATACACACACCAGGCACACAACATACACAGATGACACAACTCATGCACAGAGACAACTCACACAGAAGACACACAGATACACAACTCATACACAGAAGACACACACACAGACAACTCATACACAGAAGACAAACATACATACCCACACCAGGCACACAACATACACAGAAGATACACATACATACACACACCAGGCACACAACATACACAGAAGACACAACTGATGCACAGAGAAAAACTCACACAGAAGACACACAGATACACAACTCACACACAGAAGACACACATACACACAGGTGACACACATACACACAACTCACACACAGAAGACACACAGGCACACAACTCACACACAGACGACACACAGACACAGAAGACATACGGACACAACTCACACAGAAGACACAGGCACACAACTCACACAGAAGACACACAACTCACACACAGAAGTCACATACAGACACACAACTCACACACAGCAGACACATACAGACACAACTCACACTCAGAAGACACATACAGACACACAACTCCACACACAGAAGACACATATACACACAGGTGACACACATACACACAACTCACACACAGACACACAGGCACACAGCTCACACACAGAAGAACACACAGACACAGGCACACAACTCACACACAGAAGACACACATACACAGGCACACAACTCACACACAGAAGGCACACAACTCACACACAGAAGACACATACAGACACACAACTCACACTCAGAAGACAACATACAGACACACAACTCACACACAGAAGACACAACTCACACACAGAAGGCACATACAGACACACAACTCACACACAGACGCACATACAGACACACAACTCACACAAAGAAGACACATACAGGCACACAACTCACACACAGAAGACACATACAGACACAACTCACACTCAGAAGACACATACAGACACACAACTCACACACAGAAGACACATATACACACAGGTGACACACATACACACAACTCACACACAGACACACAGGCACACAGCTCACACACAGAAGACACACAGACACAGGCACACAACTCACACAGAAGACACAGGCACACAACTCACACACAGAAGACACACATACACAGGCACACAACTCACACACAGAAGGCACAACTCACACACAGAAGACACATACAGACACACAACTCACACACAGAAGACACAACTCACACACAGAAGACACATACAGACACACAACTCACACACAGAAGGCACATACAGACACACAACTCACACACAGAAGACACATACAGACACACAACTCACACACAGAAGGCACATACAGACACACAACTCACACACAGAAGACACATACAGACACACAACTCACACACAGAAGACACATACAGACACAACTCACACTCAGAAGACACATACAGACACACAGAAGACACATACAGACACACAACTCACACACAGAAGGCACATACAGACACACAACTCACACACAGAATACACATACAGACACACAACTCACACACAGAAGACACATACAGACACACAACTCACACACAGAAGACACATACAGACACACAACTCACACACAGAAGACACATACAGACACACAACTCACACACAGAAGACACATACAGACACACAACTCACACACAGAAGACATACACACACAGCTCACACACAGAAGACACATACAGACACACAACTCACACACAGAAGACACAACTCACACACAGAAGACACATACAGACACACAACTCACACACAGAAGGCACATACAGACACAACTCACACACAGAAGACACATACAGACACACAACTCACACACAGAAGACATACACACACAGCTCACACACAGAAGACACATACAGACACACAACTCACACACAGAAGACACATACAGACACACAACTGACACACAGAAGACATACACACACAGCTCACACACAGAAGACACATACAGACACAACTCATACACTCATTTTACAGATAGACACCTCTCACACACACTCCTCTGTGCTGCAGGAGGGGGGCACATGTGTAGCTTCCCCTGCTCTCAGCAGTTGGAATCCTGCCCCTCCCCCACTCCCTCCTCTCTGCCGGGACTGCGCACAGCAGGAGATCTGTCACCTTGTGACCGGGGCCACTTCTCCTCCTCCTCTTTCAGCTCCAGCACAGCCAGGTATCCTCTCTAATCTTCTTTGCCGGCTTTCACTTCTTCCCGCCCTACAGAAGGAGAACACTGGCCAATCAGCTCTTCTATCATTCTGATATGAGAGCGTTCATTGGCCAGTGTTCTCTTCTGCAGGACACGCCCCCTATCTGATTGTTGAACCCGGCAGGTGAAAGCCGCAGATTCCTAATCAGTGCAAGGTGCACTAGTAAGCGGCAGCGCAGGAGACAATAGGGTGTCGGGGAGAGAAGAAAGGCCCAATGCAGGCACCGGGCGGCATCTGATAGAGCGGGCAGCATCTGATAGAACGGGCCCCGCAGATGCATCCCCCATTTTATGAACAGGTGCCGCGCCTGAGGCAGTGTACTCAACTTGCCTCATGATAGGTGCGGCCCTGGGTCCAGTGCATGGGGCCGCCGCGGTCTCCTCTTTAATATTACTTCCGGCCGCTTCACTCTGCCGCTCGCTCTGCCACCGTGTTAGTTCAATGCAAGCCGCTGTCAGCCATTGAGAGGCCCGCAGGTGACGTCGCCGTATGACGTCACTTGCGGGCCTCTCATTGGCTGAGGGCTTGTATTGAGCTTACAGAGCGGCAGAGCGAGCGGCAGAGACAGTGAAGCGGTCGGAAGTAATATTAAAGAGGAGACCGCAGCGGCCCCATGCACTGGACCGCCGCCAGCATGGTCAATTGTCCAAGGTGTCGGGGGCCGCACAGGGAAGCCCCAGGGGCCGCATGCGGCCCGCGGGCCGCGAGTTTGAGACCCCTGCTCTACAGTGTCCTTATCTGTGTCCAGCCAGGACGCAACCTCCCACCGTGCATTGCCCGTTAACTCTCCCATTATCATTCCTCCACGCTCGGCTTCAGTGAGGGGATACATCACATAATACTCTTTTATCTTTAGCATAAAGCCAGTTAGTGTATTAGGCTCACCGGAGTACTGGGGCAGCCTCATTGCCCCTGGAGTATGCGGCATCAGGAACGGCCTGATGGGTGCTGTTCCTTGCGCCGCTGCACCGCCGGTACTATTGCTGGGTCCGGCACTGCAGCTTCACCGGTTGCTCCGTCGCCGTCTTGTGCACCGGGCTGCGACATCTTGGGCCCCCTTAGTTAATATCCGCCCTCCATCTTCCGTTTCCGTCCGGATGTCTCTGGGAGGTTCCGGGGTGCACCAGGGATCTTCTTCCCCGCCGGATGTCGTCAACACCAAGAGAGGAGGCTGAATTCGCACCAATGCAAGGTACCGCCCCCTTTCCGGACCGTGTCTGCTATTGGGGAAGTCACAGGTGGTCCTAGTCCGGACCGTGTCCTGGGCCCAGGCAAATAAAAGGGTGTATTTACAGGGGAGAATAGTCTATCGTGATGCCACCCACTATATGCGACCAGTAAGGGGGCCGCCGCTGCTGCAGAACCTCCGGGGACGATGTAGTGGCAGCATAGATGGTATAGTTCCAGTGGGTAGAACTGTATTCCCCGGGGCAGTGATGGTATAGTCTATAATGGATATGGATGGTGGAGACGGGGTTAAAGAACACACACTCACGTTTTGTAGTTAAAGGTGCAATTCTCCTTTTCTCCTGATGCTGCAGCTTCTTCTAATCTGTGTGCAGAGCTGGCAGGCTTGTAGCTCTGCAGGTGGGAGCTCTCTGTTGCTGGATGTAGGGCAAAGGTTGCAATCAATACACAGACTCACAGTTTTGCTGTTTTCCAAAGCTTTACTGCGGATGTTGTTGCAGATTATAGTCCACGGAGTCTGTAATGGGGCTAAACTCTCTTCCCACCCTGTCCGGGTCATCAGCTTCCTCGTGCTGCACGGTGTGTGTGTGTCCTGGCTGCTGATTCTAGCTGAGCTGCTGGGACTTCTCACTCTTTCTCTGTGTTCTGCTGGTACCACTTGGCTAGGCAACTTGAGTCCTCTGTGCTGTTCTGACCCCTCCGTGTTGCTTTGCACTGGTACTATGGGCATCTAGAAATCCCAGTGTTCCTGGATTCACTGTGCTGTGGGTGCCAGACACAGTACCTGATCCGGTGTCCATTCTGTGCGCTCTTCTGGGGCGAGTGAAGGTATCACTCCAGCTCCCAGACGTGTTCCTCAGTCTGTAGTTCTCCTGTTCCTCCGACCCTTGCTGGGCCTGCACAGAGTTAACCCCTCTCTAACTGTGCTCTTCACAGCACTGCACCGTGCTGAACTCAGCTCTCCCTCATGAGCAGGAGTATTTAAGGGAGCAGGTTGTGCTCCCCCTCCTGGCCCAGAGGTGCTAGTGTTTGTCAGTGTGTTGTGGGGAGACAACCCATGTGATGTTATTGTGGCACATTAACCCATGGGGTGCCACAAGATTGTGGCTAGGGTCACACTTGGAAGGCTAATTGCGGTTACCGCATCCATATCCGGATGTGGTAGTCACAAGTACCTTCAGACACATTTTGCCTACAAAATGTGTTCCTAAATCCGCATGCGGTATCCGGATTGCACCTTAGTGTTGATTCTAGTGGGATGCGGATTGTGCTGTTCCCAGTTTATCTATGACTTTCAGCCATACATGAACATTTGTAATGTTGTGCTTTAATTGTATAATCTATGCATCTGCTATCCTTGCTGCCATCTACTGGTCATTGTGCATTTCACCGTATGTCTTACCTCCCATAATTCTTTTCTGTCTGTAACTCCTCCTTGGGAATGCTTTTCTTCCTGCTTTGTCTCTCTCCACCATTCTGACCTCATGCTTCAGGACTGGAGGAAGGATTCTCTTGTTACCTGTAATCTGGTGCATCTATAACAGCTCTAATCTACAGTGCCAACTCCTACCTCATCTTCATCCCTTTATCTTCCCTGGCATCTCATCTATTCAAGGTATTGTAAATAAAGACTGTTAACTTATCACTGAATCATCCTTCCGGACATCCACGTAGCTGATAAGACCTAGGAGCACCGATTAGTGAGTAAAGATATCCGCCATTGTTTATATAGAGATCGTGATCACATCCCTTAGACACAGCTCACCCACATATATCGGTGGCAGAATAGTAACAAGAGACCTAAGCTTTCAGTGTCTGTATGCATATACATTGTCTGCTAGCAAGTCTTCACCGTCGCCATCCCAGCTAAAGCATATCCACGAAAAGCACCGCGGACCCATTGGCAAGTGAAGCGCACCATGATGCTGCAGGAGCAGAGTCCACACTTACTGCAGAGCATGATACTGCAGGAGCAGAGGCCATACTTACTGCAAAGCAGGACGTACGATCCAAACGTGTAACCAAGCTGACACAAAAGGTCAGAGAGAACCTTGAAACCAACCACTAGAGACGAGTTCCATGATAACCTAGAACATTTATGGGGCAAAGTCAATCACTATTTAGCAACTCTTCCACACTGTAACAGTGACGCCGCAAAGTTAACCGCCACATTGAATCGTTTATCTGCCACCTATGATCGCTACCAGAGACTGTCTGCAAAGTACGTCACGTTCTTGAGTACCTATGACATGGAAAATGACCCAGCAGAACAAGATGAAAGGGAAGCTCTCCTCCAAGAAAGGGCCTCATTAGTGCGAGACGCTCAGGATAAGGCAGAGCTCCGCATTGCTCACCTCCAAGAGGCTAGGTCATATCGTACAACGTCGACCAAAATCACGTCTCGGTCTTCCTGATCATCTCATTCCAGGAAGTCGATATTGTCTGACAAGTTACTGGAGGTCCGTGTGGCTGCAGAGGAAGCTAGAGTAAAAAGCTCCTTTGCTAAAAATGAGATGGAGGCTCAAAGGAAATTAAAAATACTCCAAGCAGAAAAGGAAGAAGCAACAGCCCTTGCTAAACTGAAGGTTCTTGAACAAGCACTGGGACAAGATCATATTTCGGACTGTCTTATTCCAGGAGAAATGGAGAACTCAGTTGAACGCACTACTGACTACGTGCTAAGACACTTAACATCTGCACCAGCACCACCTCCGTTTTCTTACACGGATGCACCGACAAGCCAAGAGATGTCGCCACCTACTGCTGACAAGGTAACTTCCGGCACTAATTCACGATTTAGGCCGCAGCCAGCGGAACCAATAGAGACTAAACCGCAGCTTAACCCTTATGTCGCATCATTTCATCCTGATTTGTTGCAGTCATATAAGCCAGAGAACTTACATCCCCCACGGATATCACAAGTTCATCCTGCAGCAATGGCCGGGAGATTGGACATGTCTGACTTCGCCAGATACATGATTCGCCGGGAATTAATAAACATTAGTCTCTCTAAGTTTGATGATCGTGCCGAGAATTATAGAGCCTGGAAATCGACCTTTCAAGCAGTGATCCAAGATCTTAACCTCACTGGGAAGGGACAACTGGATTTGCTTGTTAACTGGTTAGGCCCGGAATCAGCAGAGCGCATCAAGACAATAAGGGCAGTTCATGTGGACTATTTAGATGCAGGCCTTATTGCAGCCTGGGAGAGACTGGAAGAAACCTACGGCAGCTCAGAAGCCATAGAATGTGCCTTATTCAAGAGACTGCAAACCTTCCCAAGGATAACAAATAAGGACAATAGAAAACTTCAAGATCTGAGCGACCTGCTAAAGGAAATAGAATTGGCAAAATTAGACCCACGTCTTTCAGGACTGAGCTACCTAGATACTGCTCATGGTGTTAATCCAATAGTGTCCAAGTTACCACACGGCATGCAAGATAAATGGGCAGACCATGGCTCATGGTATAAAAGGCAGCATAATGTGTCCTTTCCCCCCTTTTCGCATTTCTCCAGGTTCATCAGTGACCAAGCTCGGAAGAAGAACGACCCCACCTTCGACTTCACTGAACCTACTCCGCCAGCATCATCATCTTCTACAAGGTATGACAACATCGCCAAATGAAGAGAGTCAAGGAACACAGTGTCTGTGAGAAAGACCGACATTCCACCTATTGATCCAGCCTCCACTAAAACAAATTATGTTACACCTACAGTTATGGACAATAACCGTATGTGCCCTATCCACAAAAGGCCTCACCCACTAAAGGAATACCGTGGATTCAGGGCAAAGACTTTGCAGGAGCGTAAAGATACCCTCAAGGAGCTTGGGATTTGTTATAAGTGTTGCGCCTCTTCAGACCACCGCGCTAAGGACTGCAAGGCCGTCATTAAGTGCACTGAATGCAGTAGTGACAAACACGTTGGTCTATGCATCCCACGCCAGCTCCACACAACCCACAACCTTCCACATCCGACCCTGTTCAAAAGCATGGCGGGGAGCAAAAAGGTTCCTAACCCAACTGCAACTGCCGTTACCTCCTCATGCATTCAGGTTTGTGGAAAAGGGACTGGACCTAAATGCTGTGCCAAGGTATGTCTGGTTAAGGTCTGTCCAGAAGAACAACCAGACAAGGCCTCCAAAATGTATGCCATAATAGATGAACAAAGTAACCGGTCTCTAGCAATTCCCAAACTCTTTGAGATCTTCAACATAAAGGGACAAACGATCCCATATATCCTCAATACCTGCTCTGGTCGGGTCGAGACTTCTGGTAGGAGAGCCTCTGGGTACATAATCTCTTCAGTCAAAGGAAACGTGCATATACCCTTGCCAACCCTAATTGAATGTGACCAGATACCTGATAACAGGGAGGAGATTCCCACTCCAGAAGCCGCCCTTCATCATCGTCACTTGAGGCACCTAGCTAATGAAATTCCTCCTTTGGACACGAATGCTGAAATCCTAATCCTACTCGGAAGGGACATTCTGAAGGTCCACAAGGTGCGCCAACAATGCAACGGCCCAGATGATGCTCCATAGCCCAAAGACTCGATCTAGGCTGGGTAATCGTGGGCGACGTATGTCTGGAAAGAAGTCACGAGGCATCCGAAGGAAACACCTGCAAAACGTATGTGCTCCAAAATGGTCGCGCAACTCACTTTAAGCCATGCCCTCATCACTGCGAAATAAAAGAAAGGTTCTCAGAATGCATCCAGGAACCTGACCTCATTCCCACTTCCTACGGCGACGGCTTAGGGAGGACAGTGTTTCACACATCAAAGGACTACAACAAGGTCACCTTATCCATAGAAGACAAGGAGTTTCTTAAAACGATGGACACTGGATTCTTCAAAAATGAATCTGGCCGCTGGGTTGCTCCCTTACCCTTCAAGACTGCAAGGACCAAGCTTCCTAACAATCGAGAACAGGCCTTCTCTAGGTTCATCTCATTGCAGAGAGCATTAAAGAACAAGCCCGAAGTGAAGGAACATTTCATAGCCTTTATGGACAAAATATTTTGCAATGACCATGCAGAGCCAGCTCCACCATTGCAAGCTGATGAAGAATGCTGGTATCTACCTTCCTTTGGAGTATATCATCCAAGAAAGCCTAAACAAATCAGAGTGGTGTTTGATTCAAGCGCCAAACACGACGGTGTATCCCTGAATGACGTTCTCCTCACTGGTCCCAACCTGACTAATAACCTAGTGGGAGTGCTCATGAGATTCAGGAAGGAACCGGTCGCCATTACCGCTGACATCGAACATTGTTCCAACATCCAACAATGTTCCATTGTTTCATCGTACGACAAGACCACAGAAATTATCTCCGTTTCCTATGGTCCCGAGACAACAACACCAACAAGGAAATGGTCGAATACCGCATGAAGGTGCATGTGTTCGGAAACAGTCCTTCTCCCGCAGTCGCTACGTTCGGCCTACGTAGGACTGCTTCCGATGGCGAAGCAGAGTTCGGGAAGGATGCCCAACAGTTCGTTGAAAAAGACTTCTATGTGGACGACGGACTTAAATCCCTGCCCACAACGGAAGAAGCCATAGATCTGCTTAAATGGACACAAGGTATGCTGTCTAAAGCTCATTTAAGGTTGCATAAAATTGCCTCCAATAGTGCTGTCGTCATGAAGGCCTTTCACCCTAATGATCATGCCACAGAATTCAGGGACTTGAACCTAGGCTCAGACAATCCACCAATACAAAGAAGTCTGGGCCTGAGGTGGAACTTGTTAAAGGACTCCTTCAGCTTTCAGGTTAATGGTGCTGAAAAACCATTTACTAAGCGTGGGGTTCTGTCGGTAGTGAACAGTCTATATGATCCACTTGGATTTGTCGCACCCCTGACTATACAAGGCAAGCTTCTGCTGAGACAACTCTCAGAATCCATTAAGGACTGGGATGTACTACTCCCTGCGGACAAACAATTAAGGTCGTGGAGAGAATCTCTTTGTGCCTTGGATAAGGTCGACATACCACGTTGTTACATCCCGACATCCCTTTCTACGAGTCGTAGGAAAGAGATTCATGTATTTGCTGATGCCTCCACTGAAGCTATTGCAGCTGTTGCTTATTTGAAGGTTACGGACTCTAATGATGAAGCCCATGTTGGATTTCTGTTTGGGAAGGCAAAACTAGCACCTAAACCTGAGCACACCATACCCAGACTCGAGCTCTGTGGGGCTGTACTAGCCGTAGACATTGCAGACTTCATACAAAGCGAACTGGCTATTCATGTGGACAACACGAGATTCTACACAGACAGTAAGGTAGTTCTGGGCTACATATACAATCAGACGAAACGCTTTTATGTCTACGTCAGTAACCGCGTTGAAAGGATAAGGAGATCCTCTAAACCGCAGCAATGGCAGCACATTCCATCCCATCTGAACCCTGCGGACCTTGCTACCAGACCAATGTCTGTTGGTGCTTTCGCAAACTCTTCTTGGTTAACTGGACCAAAGTTCCTTCACAACCAGTGCGAAGAGACCGCTGTTGAAGACAACTTCAGCATTCAAGATCCAGATGTTGACCCAGAGATTCATCCTGATGTCAACAACTTCATCACCAAATCCAAGGAGAAGGTTGGCTTGGACTGTGGGCGATTTGAGCGGTTCTCAAGATGGACGAGGTTGGTTCGCGCCATTGCAAGGTTAGTCCACATCGTACAATGCTATCGCAATAAGGACAGTAACACTGATTGCCGTGGTTGGCATATCTGCCATAAGCCTCTCTCTGCAGAAGACATCACTTCGAGTGAACTGTTTGTGATACGCAATGTGCAGTAGAATGTTTTTCACAAGGAACTGGAATGTATATGCAACAAACAAGACATTCCTAAAAACAGCCCCATTGTCAACTTAAACCCAGTAACTGACGAGAAGGGTTTACTGAGAGTCGGTGGACGTTTAAACAAGGCTAAGGTATACGAGTCAGAAAGGAATCCTCTGATTATTCCTGGCCGTCACCATATCACCACTCTACTAATACGACATTATCATGAAAAAATCAAACATCAAGGCAGACACTTCACCGAAGGTGCCTTAAGAGCTGCAGGCCTCTGGATTGTAGGAACAAAGAGACAAGTTTCCCATTTAATTCATCATTGTGTTCAGTGTCGTAAGACAAGAGGAAAACTGCAACAACAGATGTCTGATTTGCCTGCTGATAGGACGAGTACAGAGCCAACATTTACCTATGTTGGCTTGGACGTTTTTGGCCTATGGGCAGTCGCTGCACGTCGGACCAGAGGCGGACATGCGGAGAGTAAACGTTGGGCAGTGTTATTCACTTGCTTGAGTGTGCGAGCAATACACATAGAAGTGATAGAATCTATGGATTCCTCCAGTTTCATTAACGCCTTGAGACGATTCTTCGCCATCAGTGGACTGGTGAAACAATTAAGATTCTACTGTGGAACAAACTTTGTAGGTGCCTGTCGAGAACTACAACTGAATTCAACACCGGTGCAGGACTTCTTGACAACCAATGGCTGTTCCTGGGTTTTCAACCCTCCTCACGCCTCTCATATGGGCGGATCATGGGAAAGAATGATAGGCAATACTCGGCGGATACTGGAGTCTATGCTCAAGGACTCAAATCTTTCAAGATTGACTCATGAGACCTTGACCACCTTCTTAGCAGAGGTATCTGCTATAGTAAACTCAAGACCTCTTGTTCCCATATCTATGGACCCAGAATCACCTGTCATTCTCACCCCAGCAACTCTCCTTACTCAGAAACTTGGTATTGTTCCTAACCCGCCTGAAGACTCTGAGTCTGGTAACAATTATCAAAGACGATGGAAACATGTGCAACATCTGGCGAACTGTTTCTGGAATAGATGGAAGAAGGAGTACCTAACACTCCTCCAAACACGAAGAAAGTGGCAACAAGTGAAACCAAATTTACAAATAGGAGATGTTGTCCTCATGAAAGATCAGAAGGAGGAAAGAAACGCATGGCCTATGGGACTTATATCAGAAACATTTCCAAGTGACGATGGCAAAGTGCGCAAGGTCGAAGTGACAGTTGCCAAGTAGTGATGAGCGAGTACTAAAATGCTCGGGTGCTCGAAGCTCGGGCCGAGCATCCCGAGATACTCGTGTACTCGGCCCGAGTACCGAGCCCAATGTTATCCTTTGGAAGACCCGAGTATTTTTATGAAATGACTGCCGGCAGCATGTAGAAACCCTAAAAATGTCACAAAAGTCTCAGAAGAGTGCTCAAATGACATGGCAACACCATGGGGAAGACCCCTGGAAGCATTTCTCACTCAAAAGTCACAGCTGTGAACAATGTTGTCCGAGTTTCACGCCAATTTTATGGAGTCACCAGAAAACCTTCCAAAATTACACCAAAATTAATATTTATGGTGGAAATGTTAAGGGCACATACCCAATAGTGAGATACAGCTGGTGTATGTTACTTTTTGTGATTACATGAAAGATTTTACGTGAAAACATTGTGCGGCACTCCGATGACCCTGAGAAGAGACGTACATGAAGCCCTGTCTTGACATAATGTGCCCATTTTGAGGAACTGGGTCTATTGTAGTATTTTCCTTTGCCAGGGCAGTCCAAAATTGGGAGGTTCACCAATGCCCCTGGATAGAGACGTGCAGGAGGTCCTGTAAACCTGAAGTGGGTGTATTGTAGTAAATCCCTTTGGCAGGGCAGCCAAAAATTCCTAGGCTCCACATTGTCCCAGGATAGAGACGTGCAGGAGGGCCTGTAAACCTGAAGTGGGTGTATTGGAGTATAGCCCTTTGGCAGGGCAGCCAAAAATTGGGAGGCTCCACATTGTGGTCTGACTGCGTCCTGCAAGTGCAGTCTTTGGTTTTTGTCTATGGCATCGATGGTAAGTTTTTGATGCTGCTTTTCTAGTAGTTTTTGTATATTTTTGATAGGACTGGCGAGCATGGGAATCCGTGTCGTGAATCGCCAGCTTAAGTGTCTTGGCCAACACATGAACCAATATCCCATCTATAAAGGTTTTCTGTTCATCATACAGAAAACTTTTCTGCACTTTTTTATTCATTTCAGGATGTAGTTGGGCCACTTGGGGGCGCCGTTCATCTAGTGGTGCAGAATCTTGTACTGTGCAGCCCAGGCTAAATAAGGCAGCAGAGCTTGGGTTTGCTTTCAGACACTCTGCACCATTTGTATCAGTGTGAATGGTGCCCTATGCAGGCCCTCAGTGTGCATGGCAAGTCGCCTCCCATACATTGGTTGAGGCGATTCATTAGCCTGCATCTGGGCTTGCTACACAAGTGTGGTCTGACTGCGTCCTGCAAGTGCAGTCTTTGGTTTTTGTCTATGGCATCGATGGTAAGTTTTTGATGCTGCTTTTCTAGTAGTTTTAGGCTCCACATTATCCAAGGATAGAGACGTGCAGGAGGGCCTGTAAACCTGAAGTGGGTGTATTGGAGTATAGCCCTCTGGCAGGGCAGCCAAAAATTGGGAGGCTCCACATTGTCCCAGGATAAAGACGTGCAGGAGGGCCTCAAAACATTTTTCCCATTGAAAAGGAGCGGGTCTCCTGTCGTTGTAATGCCCATTCTAAAAGAATGGGCGAAAAAATTTACCACTGGGGGTATACCTGAAACAACAGCCTAACTATTGTAACAGTCATCATGGTGGCACATGAGGAGAAGGAGGAGCAGTCCAGCGATTAGCCAAAGTGCAGAACTGTGTACCCATGGGTGAGTGGAGGTACATGGCAAATTCCCATAACAAAATTTAAATTCAGTTGTCATTTGTTGGTGGTGTGGTGAAGTCTGGCCCAATCCAACCCTTGTTCATCTTGATCAGAGTCAGCCTGTCAGCATTTTCAGTTGACAGGCGGGTGCGTTTATCAGTAATGATTCCACCTGCGGCACTGAAAACACACTCTGACAAAACGCTAGCGGCAGGGCAGGCCAGGACTTCCAAGGCGTAGAGAGCCAATTCATGCCACGTGTCCAGCCTGGAGACCCAATAATTGTAAGGCACAGAGGAATCTTGCAGTACAGTTGTTCGATCTGCAAGGTACTCCTTCAGCATCAGGCCAAACTTAGCATTTCTTGTGGCACTACTCCGTACCTCAGGGGCTGTGGTATGTGAGGGGCTGAGAAAACTGTCCCACATCGTAAAGACTGTTCCCCTACCTCTGTCGGATTGGACTTGTGCCCCTCTCGGCCGTACGCCTTTGTTGTCCACCGATTCCTGACCTATGCCGCTAGCGTTTTGTGAGGGGAATGATTTGCCTAATGACTATGGCCTTCTGGAACTGCTGCATTTTGGCTGACCTCTCCGCCTCAGGAATGAGAGACATAAAGTTCTCCTTGTAGCGTGGGTCTAACAGTGTTGCCAACCAGTACTGATTGTCGGCCAAGATGTTCTGAACGCGAGGGTCACGAGCCAGGCAGCTTACCTTAAAGTCAGCCATGTGCGCCAGACTCTTAACAGCCATCACTTCAGTATCCAGACTAACACGATGACTGAACATGCTGTCCTCCTCCTCCTCCTCATCTCCCCTGTCCTCTGGCCAGCCACGCTGAATCGAGGGTATGACTGGTGTGCATGTCATATCCTCAATTTGGCCAGAGAGTTGCTCCATGTCTTCATCCTCCTCGTCATAGTCCTCCATTGCACGTTGTGATGAGATGAGGCTAGGCTGTGTGTTATCACCCACACCCACTACTGTTTCTTGCTCCAAGTCATCACGCTATGCCAAGAATGCATCCTCTTTGTTTTTCAGCAGAGACCGTTTTAGAAGGCAGAGTAGTGGTATGGTGACGCTAATAATGGCGTCATCGCCGCTCACCATCTTGGTGGAGTCCCCAAAGTTTTGGAGGACGGTACATAGGTCCGACATCCATCTCCACTCCTCAGGTGTTATGTGTGGAGTTTGACCCATTTCCCGACGGCTTAGGTGATGCAGGTAGTCAACAACTGCCCTCTTCTGCTCACATATCCTGACCAACATGTGCAGAGTTTAATTCCAATGCGTGGGGACATCACACACCAGTCTGTGGGCCGGAAGACGCAAACGGCGCTGAAAGCAGGCAAGGCCGGCTGAAGCAGCAGGTGACTTGCAAAAATGTGCAGACAGACGGCGAACTTTTACCAGCAGTTCAGACAGCTCTGGGTATGACTTTATAAACCTCTGAACCACCAGGTTGAGCACATGGGCCACGCATGGAACATGCGTCAGCTGGCCTCGCCTCAAAGCTGCCACCAGGTTCCGGCCATTGTCACACACGACCTTTCCTGGCTTTAGGTTCAGAGGTGTGAGCCAGTGATCTGCCTGCTGTTTCAGAGCTGTCCACACCTCTTCTGCATTGTGGGGTTTGTCACCTATGCAGACTAGCTTCAGCACAGCCTGTTGCCGCTTTGCAGAGGCAGTGCTGCAGTGCTTCCAGCTTGGGACTGGTGTGGAGGGTACAGTGGATGAGGATGCGCAGGAGGAGGAGGCTGAGGAGCATGACATTCCGGAAATGTAGAGTGTCGGTGAAACCCTGACAGAGGTAGGACCTGCTTTCCTTGGTGTGGGAAGGACGTGTTCCGTCCCTCGCTCAGACTGGGTCTCAGCCTCCACAATATTAACCCAGTGTGCCGTCAAGGAGATGTAGCGGCCTTGCCCACAAGCACTTGTCCACGTGTCTGTGGTTAGGTGGACTTTGGCTGAAACAGCGTTGTTCAGGGCACGTGTGATGCTTTGTGACACGTGGTTATGCAATGCGGGGACGGCACATCTGGAGAAATAGTGGCGGCTGGGGACCGAGTAACGTGGGACAGCAGCCCCCCTTTAGGGCGCGGAATGCTTCCGTCTCCACCAGCCGGAAAAGGGAAAATTTTAGCGCTATGAGTTTGCGAAATGTGAGAATTTAGGACGTGGGATGGGGGCGTTGGGAGCGTATTTTGGGCCCCCCGTTCAAGGTTTGCTGAATGGATAATTGGGAAACCCCGCGCTGGGGCAAGGACGTGCTTGATGGTGGTGTTATTTTTTGCGTGGGCAACTTCAGGTGCAGGGCCCCGAGGGTTGTTTGCGGCCAGCATGGACAGGGGATTTTTGGGTCGCACGCACAAAACCCGAAACGTAGAAGTGACATCAGCAAGCACCGCTCCTCGACTCTGTTTACTTCCCACAAAATCGGGTTTCTTGGGTGACATTTGCCTGATCATGCTGGTGGTGGTCAGGCTGCCCATTTTCCCCGTACCCCTGCTGATACTGGCATGGCAGGTGTTCAAAAGGCCTTTTTTGAGTCATCTGGAGCCAACTTAAAAAACTCCCAGACTCGGGAAACCTAACCCTTTGGGACAGGCACCTTGAGT
>JARQOC010001683.1:0-36603 GCA_033576535.1 Allobates femoralis
CTGGCTCAGAAGTTAGCACTGTATACGGTGACTCAGTGGTTAACACAGTATGGTGGCTCAGTGGTTGGCACTGTATATGGTGGCTCAGTGGTTAGCACAGTATGGTGGCTCAGTGGTTAGCACAGTACGGTGGCTCAGTGGTTAGCACAGTACAGTGGCTCAGTGGTTAGCACAGTATGGTGGCTCAGTGGTTAGCACAGTATGGTGACTCAGTGGTTAGCACTGCGCGGTGGCTCAGTGGTCAGCGCATGATGGAGGCAGAGTGGTCAGCGCTCTATGGAGGCAGAGTGGTCAGCGCAGGATGGAGGCAGAGTGGTGCGCACAGGATGGAGGCAGAGTGGTCACCGCAGGATGGAGGCAGAGTGGTCACCGCAGGGTGGAGGCAGAGTGATGAGCGCAGGATGGAGGCAAAGTGGTGAGCGCAGAATGGAGGCAGAGTGGTCAGCGCAGAATGGAGGCAGAGTGGTGAGCGCAGGATGGAGGCAGAGTGGTGAGCGCAGGATGGAGGCTCAGTGGTGAGCGAAGGATAGAGGCTCAGAGGTGAGCGCAGGATAGAGGTTCAATGGTGAGCGCAGGATGGACGCTCAGTGGTGAGTGCAGGATGGAGGCTCAGTGGTGAGAGCAGGATGGAGGCTCAGTGGTGAGCGCAGGATGGAGGCTGAGTGGTCAGCGCAGGATGCAAGCAGAGTGGTCAGCGCAGGATGGAGGCAGCGTGGTCAGCGCAGGATGGAGACAGAGTGGTCAGCGCAGGATGCAAGCAGAGTGGTCAGCGCAGGATGGAGGCAGAGTGGTCAGCGCAGGATGGAGGCAGAGTGGTCAGCGCAGGATGGAGGCAGAGTGGTCAGCGCAGGATGGAGGCAGAGTGGTCAGCGCAGGATGGAGGCAGAGTGGTCAGCGCAGGATGGAGGCTGAGTGGTCAGCGCAGGATGGAGGCCGAGTGGCCAGCGCCGGAAGGAGGCCGAGTGGCCAGCGCCAGAAGGAGGCCGAGTGGTCAGCGCAGGATGGAGGCTCAGTTATCAGCTCAGGATGGAGGCTGAGTGGTCAGCGCAGGATGGAGGCCGAGTGGTCAGCACAGGATGGAGGCTGTATGGTCAGCGCAGGATGGAGGCTGGGTGGTCAGCGCAGAATGGAGGCTCGGTGGTCAGCGCAGGATGGAGGCTCGGTGGGCAACACAGGATGGTGGCTCGGTGGGCAGCACAGGATAGAGGCTGGGTGGGTAGCACAGGATGGAGGCTCAGTGGTCAGCGCAGCATGGAGGCTCAGTGGTCAGCACAGGATGGAGACTCAGTGGTCAGCACAGGATAGAGGCAGAGTGGTCAGCGCAGGATGGAGGCTGAGTGGTCAGCGCAGGATGGAGGCTCAGTGATCAGCGCAGGATGGAGGCAGAGTGGTCAGAGCAGGATGGAGGCCTAGTGGTCAGTGCAGGATGGAGGCCGAGTGGTCAGCGTAGGATGGAGGCCAAGTGGTGAGCGCAGGATGGAGGCCGAGTGGTCAGCGCAGGATGGAGGCTGGGTGGTCAGCGCAGGATGGAAGCTCGTTGGTCAGCACAGGATAGAGGCTGGGTGGGCAGCACAGGATGGAGGCTCAGTGGTCAGCACAGCATGGAGGCTCAGTGATCAGCGCAGGATGGAGGCTCAGTGGTCAGCACAGGATGGAGGCAGAGTGGTCAGCGCAGGATGGAGGCTCAGTGATCAGCGCAGGATGGAGGCCGAGTGGTCAGAGCAGGATGGAGGCCGAGTGGTCAGCGCAGGATGAAGCCCAAGTGGTGAGCGCAGGATGGAAGCCGAGTGGTCAGCACAGGATGGAGGCTCAGTGGTCAGCGCAGCATGGAGGCTCAGTGGTCAGCGCAGGATGGAGGCTCAATGGTCAGCACAGGATGGAGGCAGAGTGGTCAGCGCAGGATGGAGGCTGAGTGGTCAGGATGGAGGCCGAGTGGTCAGCGCAGGATGAAGGCCAAGTGGTGAGCGCAGGATGGAAGCCGAGTGGTCAGCGCAGGATAGAGGCTCGATGGTCAGCGCAGGATGGAGGCTCGGTGGGCAGCACAAGATGGAGGCTGGGTGGGCAGCACAGGATAGAGGCTGGGTGGGCAGCACAAGATGGAGGCTCAGTGGTCAGCACAGCATGGAGGCTCAGTGGTCAGCACAGGATGGAGGCTCAGTGGTCAGCACAGGATGGAGGCAGAGTGGTCAGCGCAGGATGGAGGCACAGTGGTCAGAGCAGGGTGGAGGCTCAGTGGTCAGCGTAGGATGGAGGCTCAGTGTTCCGCGTAGGATGGAGGCTCAGTAGTCAGCACAGGATGGAGGCTCAGTAGTCAGCGCAGGATGGAGGCTGGGTGGTCAGTGCAGGATGGAGGCTGGGTGGTCAGCACAGGATGGAGGCAGGGTGGTCAGTGCTGAATGGAGGCTGGGTGGTCAGCGCTGGATGGAGGCTCAGTGGTCAGCACAAGATGGAGGCTCTGGTCAGCGCAGGATGGAGGCTGGGTGGTCAATAGGGATGAGCAAGTACCTTAATATTCGTGCTCGCTATACTCGCAATGAGTAGGTAGCGGTACTCGCTACTCATTGCGAGTATAGCGAGTACAAATACTTTCGCAGTATATCTATAGATACACTGCGAAAGTAGCCTAAAAGTGAGTAAAAGTTGTAAAAAAATAATAAACTTACATACTCACCTGTCCAATGCCTGCACCGGGACCGGCAGATAAGACATCTGATCGCTGGACAAGGACCTGTCACTACCAGCCAATCAGATGGCGCCACGTCACAACTACATCATCGTTAGTGGCCACCTGATTGGCCTGTTTGCAAGGTCCTAACAGTACATCTAGGACCTTGCAA
Organism: Allobates femoralis; assembly: GCA_033576535.1. NCBI lineage: Eukaryota > Metazoa > Chordata > Amphibia > Anura > Aromobatidae > Allobates > Allobates femoralis. The sequence continues at coordinate 2,838 of JARQOC010001683.1, forward strand.
ATTGGCCAATCAGGTGACTGCTAGCGATCAAGTGGTTGTGACGTGGTGCCATCTGATTGGCCAGATCGCTACCGGCCATCTGATTGGCTGGTAGTGACAGGTCCTTGTCCAGCGATCAGATGTCTTCTCTGCTGGTCCCGATGCAGGCGTCGGAAGGTGAGTATCCAATTTTATTATTTTTTTAACAACTTTGACTCACTTGTAGGCTACACTTTTTAGGCTAAAGTATTAGAACTACTCGCTACTCCCTAGTATACATAAGTACTCAGAGAGTAGCGAGTAGCCTGAATACCGCTACTATTCGGCGAATACCAAATAGTAGCGAGTATACTCGCTCATCCCTAGTGGTCAGTGCAGGATGGAGGCTCGGTGGTCAGCGCAGGATGGAGGCTCGGTGGTCAGCACACATCTATCCCCGCCGCTCCGGTCTCACCCGCACCCGGTCATTGCTGCCGGAAGCTACAGAAGGTAATGAGCGGTCATGTGATAGGCGGGCTGAGGTGACATGCACAGAGCCTGTCACATGACCCGCTCATTGCCTGCTGTAGCTTCCAGCTGCAATGACCGGGTGCGGGTGAGACCGGAGCGGAATGGAACGGGAGAGGGCGGCAATGACCGGGTGCGGATGAGAGCGATGCGGAATGGAGCGAGAGGGGCGGCAATGACCCTGCGCGGGTGAGAGCGATGCGGAATGGAGCGGGAGGGGGCAGCAATGACCTGGTGCGGGTGAGAGCGATGCGGAATGGAGCGGGAGGGGGCGGCAATGACCAGGTGCGGGTGAGAGCGATGCGGAATGGAGCGGGCGGGTGCAGGTAGGAGGAGGCTCACAGTGCGGCGTGTCTGTGGGGCCGAAATCGCGCGCCGCGTGGCTGTTTTGCATTTGCTGCACTCATTGGTTGCCACAGCTGGCGGTGACCAATGAGTGCTGGCGCGCGATTTTCGTGACAGACAGAGAACATTAGGAGATTATATAGTAGATACGTATAACACACTTATGCACATGTCAAAAATCTGTATTCTAAACGTATAGAATGAAATGAAATAAAGTGATTGCACATTTTCAAGAAGCAATATCCATAGTATGGTGTTTCTTGAGTGTAAACAGCCCTATAAGACCATGTATGTGAAGCATATAATGGCTATGTGTGATTTATATATGAATTGCTATCACATAAGTGTAGAAGAAATGGCCTTGCACGCTAATGACCCTCTGCAATATTAAAAGTTTGCTCTGCAAAAAAAAAAAAATAATTAAAATAAAAAAATTAAAAATAAAATAATAATAATAAAATATTCCAAAAATATATACATTAAGCTCTCTTAAACGGATGTTTTAAGGACATTGTAAGGTTTCTGAACTTTCCAGCTGCTGTCACATCTGGCCATGTTTCCAAAATTCACACCCTGAAGGTGTTAAAACCCCTTGCCAACAGGAGAAAGCTTAAAAAATATATTTCAAAGTTCAAAAAAATTTTACATATTGAAAGAAAACAGTAGACCCTATGGCTGGGAACACTCTTAACCATATGGTTAGGTGTTGTTCCCAGCCAGCAAGATCTGCTGGCGACCGTTTTGTCCCCAAATAATCAGAGAAAGTTTTAGGGCCATTTTAAAATTCTAAATGTTTTCCAAAACAAAGCTGCGGTTGACGATTTTTTAGTGAATTGCTAATTTTTCTCATTGCGAACTAAATCGTCAAGGTTCGTGCTGAATTTGAAATTGGTGGACATGTTCGGGGAAAGTTTGCTCATCTCTACTCCTGTATAATCAGAGAAACAGATGTCTACTTAGCTCTGTCAAGCAGTGTTTTAAGGTGCCCGGTGAACGCAACATGCTGCATTTTTTGAGGCAACAAAAATACACAGACGTGTGCATGCGGATGATTGCGGGCGAACCATGCATTGTTGTCTATGGGAACGCAGGAGCATGCGGATGGCTGTGCTTGGTGCGCTTGCTTACATCTCAATGCGCATGTCCAGGAGCTGATAAGAAGGCCATCCCAATTCCACTCCCAATTCCCAGCGGTATAAAAAGGGGGTGTTGACATAGGTGCGCGTTTTGGGTGTTGCTACTGTCAAGAAAATACTCAGAATGCAAATCCAATTTAAAAACACATGCGCATTACAAACGCAAGCATAAACGCATTCAAATGCATATTGCGCCGCGGTTTTTAAATATTTTTGCGTAACATCATGGGTATGAAAAACGCAGTGTCAGTATGCGTTTGCAAATGCGTTTGGCATGCGTTTGCATTTGCGGATTGAACACTGCGCACTGAAACACCAATGTAAAACCGGCCTTACCGACTTCCGGTTCCGGCGCCTCCATGACTAGCCGCATCTAACAGGGCTCCGGGTCCCGCTGCGGCAATCCGGCCCCATCCAAGTACCATCTGAACACCCGACTCTCTCCAAGTAATCGGCTGGCGACGGAGAAGCAGGACGCCCCCCCTGCGGCCGCAATGGACCGGTATGTGACACGCAAAGGAGGCGACGGACGAGCTCCGCCTCAGCACGAGGCCGCGGCTGATGGCGCTCAGAGCGCGGGAGGCACTGAGGAGCGGGAGGTAACCGATTTGATGGGGCACAAAGCTGACGGGACGGGAAACGCTAAGGGGCCGCAGTATAGCGCCCTGGGTGATGGAGACCAAAGGGGCACAACTGATCACGTCAGTGTGAGACTGGAAGACAGAACAGAGGCTCAGATTGAGACAAGAATAGGGGAAGACAGACAGGAGCTGCATGAGACATACATAAACAGGCGACAGGAGACGCAGACTATAGATTATAAACTGCTGGCCAAAGAACTGGCCACACACATGGCTGAGGAGTTCAAGGCAGTGATTGCTGACATGGTGGCTGCATCCACTGTAGAGCTTAAGAGAAAAACAGAAGCTCATGACCAGAGATTAAAAGAGACAGAAACTAGAATTAGCTCAGCCGAGGACAGAATATTAGAGCTGGAAGACCAAGTAGAGGCACTACAAAAGCGCTCTGAATATGCCTTCTCAAAATTGGAAGATCTGGAGAACAGATCACGACGGAGCAATCTCAAGATAGTGGGCCTGCCTGAATCTATTCCAGCAGATCAGCTTGTAGAAATATTCGAAGTAGACCTACCCAAAGCCCTGGGCCTACAACACAGGTGCAAAACAGAGCGCACCCATAGACTTGGGCCACCCAGGGACAATACGACCCATACAACAGTGACCTCTAGAGACCCTTCCCTCTCTGGAAATTATAATGACAAACCGAGACATTCTATTGCAAAATTTCTAAATCATAGAGATAAAGAAGAAATTCTCAGAGCTTATAAGGCCAGAAAACTGCCCCTGTCATTACATGGCCAAAGAGTGTTAGTTTTTGCGGATTATTCACCAGAAGTCTCCCGTCGCAGAAGAGCTTTTAGCGAAGCTTGCTCCATTCTATACAAAAGAAATGTACGCTTCCAGCTGAACTTCCCTGCCACCCTGAGGTTCAGGTCTAGAGGAGGGACACTATTGACATTCACAGACCCCGATGAAGCAATGGCGGCAATCTCTGACAACACTCGATCGCCAAGAGTCGTGACACCCCCAATTGCTGACGCAGATAAAACACCAATAATACAAAGCCCGGAGAGAGAACCAGAAGAAGAACGTGATTCGGTGAGATCGTACAGGCTACGTTCTAATGCCATGAACGATGGTCCATCATCCAGAAGCGGAACGCCCAGACAGCAGCGACAGACAGGATCTCGGTGGCAAAAAAGGAAGTAATGCTGAAGTAGCCACTAGACAAGGTGGACAAAATAGACATCGTTGCTGCTGATGTGGGAAGAAGGGAAGATGACTTTACAACTAAATAAATAGGACACGGAGACTGAGAAGTGCACAGTACTGCCCTCTCCGATAATGACATTGCCCCAGGTGTCCTGCGGGTCCAGCGGTTTTCGTCTTCATCCTCACCTTTTCCCCAGGAGAACTTTTGGCACTCCCCCCCACTTGGCCCTCATTTTTGGTTTATGCGCTCGATGCGAACTCCCACCCCCCCCCCCCCTTTTTTTTTTTTTTTTTTCTTCCCTTTTTCTCTCTCTTCTTCTGCCTCTTTCTCCCCCTCCCCGCTCTCTCCATACAGGTTTTCCGTGGTGGGGGTCGGAGAGAGGGAGGCGAGGAGAAGTGGAGCCAAACCAACATCCAAACAAGGGAAGATTTGATTCCACCTTGAGACAGGTTCACTTCTGAGACAATCTCTATGGACTCTGATCCTATCCTTGGGAGGGTGGTGGGGAGGGGGAGATGGAAATTGTGAGCATATTTGATGGTAAAACAATGGCACGTGATGACTTGATAACTCACTGAGGATAATTTACCTACAAATCCACTGCTTAAACACTTTGACAAAGGTTCTGGAGGGTTGGGGGGAGGAGACGGGAGGGGAGGGGGATAAGTAAGTTGTTGTGCGGAAATTATGCTGGTTGTTTATTGGAGGAGGAGAGAGGAGCAACTGTAAAGGAGAAAATGAGAGAAAGTTAAGGGTACACAGCAAAACAAGACTTTAATATTAACAATTTGCCGGTTGCTGCGGTGGGACAAGATGTGGATGTATGAGCTACATTGGAGGGAAGAAGAGAAGTCTTGCATTAGGACAGAAAAGGAGAAGTGAGGACAATATTTACATGGGGGGCAAATGGGGTGGGAGGGGACACCTAGAGGCATTTTTAACAGAACAAATACGTATCACTGTATAACCTGGAATCTATTTATCCTCTCTTGGCTACGGCTATGGGGAAAACTACATAGGTGGCTTACGAAACATCACCTGTCAGACACATCGCAAGAAGGGGGACGTGATGGTTAGGTGGGTCTCCTGGAACGTAAAGGGTATGCGCTCACCAGCAAAGCGCATGATGATTCTACGTCATCTCAAAAGGCTACGCACAGATGTTGCTTTGTTGCAGGAGACCCACCTGACATCTGAGGACTTCTTTAGACTCAAGAAGTTGTGGGTAGGGGAGATCTACGGTTCCGGTGCGGTCGAAAGGAAAGCAGGAGTTCTAATCCTGATCAATAGATCTTTACCACATAAGGTTCTGTCCACACAAACAGACGAAGTAGGTAGAATGATCCAAATGAACATTCAAATTGAGAAAGATGTCTTCTCTGTATACAATATTTACGCTCCAAACACAAACCAAAAATCCTTCTGCCAGGAACTACAAGCTAGACTCTTAACAGACAACGGTCACTATAGAATAGTGGGGGGTGACTTTAATATGGTACTAGATGCGGAGGAGGATAGGAGACACTCAACGCCCCTGAGAAGAGATTCTCAACCACCAACGAGAACACAAACTGACGGTTTCCTTGACACTCTTTTCACGGCTGTAAATATGATTGACGCGTGGAGGACGATACATCCTCTTGATAGGGAATTTACCCATTTTTCCCACCCCCACGGGTCCTGGTCCAGAATAGACATGTTCTTTACATCTCTAATGGTACCTTTACACGCCGCCACAACAGGATGGATACCAACGGCAACTTCACGTGCACGAGCACAGCCGAACGGTTACCAACGGGAACCGCACCCTCTTTACACGCCGCCACAAGGTGCGCTACGCCACGCTACATCTACAGCTAGCTACATCGCCGGGTGTCGCAAGTAGCCATCTGTAGCTCAATTACACACCGCTATAACCAGCTACTATGGGCGGACCTGGTGCAGCAGGGACCGCACATAGGCGTGCCACAATTGAGAGTACGAGCCGTCCGTACGCTGATAGGACAAAGCAATAACATCCTGATTGGCCAGGCATCGCAGGAGGCTGAGTAATACAGCACGCTCGAGCGATTGTGTAGTGTGACTCGTCAGCTCCTTAAATATGCCTCCCTATGCAGCGACTACCAATCGTCATGCAGCAGCTTCCACCAATGATCGCACATGGGGCGTGGTAACACGGAGCCAGGGTCACGCCTTAGCTACATTGCAGGCTGTCCCGAGTTCCCTTCCGTAACGTCTTTACACGCCGATACAGCTCGCTACAATCGGCGATGTAGCCATATGTTTATGGGCAGTGCACGGATACAGAGGTATCTGTAGCCGGCTGTGTCGTCCCGTCTTCACACGCCGCTACTACGGGCGATATTGGCGCTACAAGCTACATTTGTAGCCTGTAGCGGGTTGTATCCATCCTGTTGTGGCGGCGTGTAAAGGTACCATAAATATATTACAGAGAACAACGGAAATCAAAATCGAGGACATGGTGATATCGGATCATAGCCCGTTGGTGTTGGAATCCAAGGATACTTACGAAAAGGGGACGGATTATCTGTGGAGATTTCCTGACACTTACACTAAAGATGAAAATTTTGTTTCCCTACTTAAAGAATGGTGGTCAATTTACTCAAAAGATAATGAAACGCATCGCTCCGACCCATGTCTGTTTTGGGAGACAGCGAAAGCGGTGTTGAGAGGCCAGATAATGGCATACAGCATGGGGATAAAGAAGAAAACGAAGGAGCAATTTGTAGAGGCTAGCGTAGAGGTGAGAAATGCTTACTCTCATTATAAAAACACGATGACTGACCTGAACAAAGAAAGGTGGCAACAGGCAAAAGATAGATTTGATGCGTGGGCAAGGCGTAGGGAAGATATATATAAAAGCAGAATGGAACTTAATCTCCATAAATTTGGAGACAAAGCAGGACGGTTGCTTGCGCGGCTGTCTCGTGGTAAACAATTATCCCCCCCGATTCAAACTATAATAGACAAACGAGGCAACACCTGGTCCAACCCCAGAGACATCAGTCAGGCCCTGGGAAAATTTTATGCATCTCTATACTCGGACTCCGACTCTGCCACATCCGCGCAGCCTGACTTATTACACCTGATACGTCTGCCGAGTGTGACGGAAGAGGACAAACAATTCATGAATAGTCATATCACGATAGAAGAGATACAGAATGCCATACGAAACATAGACCCGGGTAAAGCACCTGGACCGGATGGCTATAATGGTGCATTTTTCAAGGCCCTTAGGGACCAGGTTTCTCCGGTTTTGGGCGAATTATTTAATTCAATACTTCAGGGAGCCCCTATCCCAGATAGAATGAACCTGGCCCACATAAAACTCATCCCTAAAATAGGAAAAGTACTAACAGACCCCGAAAGCTTTAGACCGATCTCCCTGATAAATCAGGACCTAAAGCTGCTCTCTAAAATAATGGCAGATAGGTTGGCAACGATCATGCCCAGACTGATACCCCCACATCAGTCAGGATTCATTAAAGGGAGATCGACCACGACTAACATTAGACGAACGATGTTTCTGATTGATGCCATGGGAAAGAAGATAGAAACGGAGAGGGGAGACCCAGCCGTGATCACCTTGGATGCAGAAAAAGCCTTTGATAATGTAAGGTGGTCATGGCTGGGTAGGGTCTTGGACTCGGTTGGGATAGTGGGCCCGTTCAGGCAGTATCTCCAATCCTTGTATAGCAACCCAAAAGCTTGTGTCAGTACGCCGGGTTATCTGTCGGACTCCTTTTCCCTACAGAAGGGAACGAGACAGGGGTGCCCACTGTCGCCTCTGTTATTCAACATGGCCATAGAACCCCTGGCTCTATACCTGGAACAGAGCTCCATCTATGAAGGCTTCAGGGTGGGTACCAAAGAAGCCAAACTGTCACTTTTTGCTGACGATATTGTCTTGTACATGCAAAATCCAGAAAGAGATCTTCCTCACGTTCTTGAAACCATTGATACCTTAGGTAAACAATCAGGTTTCCGACTAAACAAAGAAAAATGCGAGATAATGTTCCTTAACCCAAAAAGTAGACTCACACGACGTCCGCAATTTTACAACATACCAGTTGCTAAAGAAAGCATCAAGTACCTGGGTATCCAACTGGCCAGAACTCCCACTCAAACCTACAAATTGAATTTTATCCCAATCCTCCTAAAAATCGAAAAGGAACTTGCGGGATGGGCCAATTTGCCACTTTCTTTGATGGGAAGATGTCATCTACTTAAGATGATTAGCTTTGCTAGACTATTGTATCCGCTCCAAAATATCCCCATGCTGTTAAAACACACAGACTTGACTAGAGTGAACAGGGCCTTTTCGAAATTCCTGTGGAAGGGAAGAAAACCTAGAATTGCTTTTAATATATTGATACGACAAAAACAAGAAGGGGGCCTTCAGCTCCCAGATGTCCGTGGCTATAACTTAGCATGTATTCTACGCAACGTCCTAGACTGGGTGAGGGGCACGGGCAGACACTCAGACACAGCCCTGGAGGGAGAGTTTACTAAACCCTGGGAACTGTCAGCATTGCTACATACACCATTGCCCCAACTACCCAAATACATCAAGAACACAATAATATTTAGGGACACGATAGCAACATGGAAGGGGGTAAGGAAAAAACTTAATTTGTCTTGGAGGATTTCTAAAATACTCAACCCATGGAAATGCCCGGCATTCCCGTTAGGTCGTGAGAGCCGCCTGTTCTTGGCGTGGAGAGAGAAGGGAATCAAAACGCTGAATGACCTTATGATCCCAGGAGAAAAAAGATGGATGACTGAGAGTGAGGTCCTCCACACTTACAACCTTCCTCAGTACCAGGCCATGCAGTACCGCCAGATTCATCGCTACCTACTCTCGCAATTGAACGATCTATCGAGAGAGGTCAGTGATAATCTATGGTCCAAATTATTGGATATGAGTGAAGAAGACATATCAATAACTTCTCTCTATGCTAATTTGCAGACGGTTTTACGGCCAGCAAAGAAAACACCCCTTTTCACAAAATGGAAAAAACACATGGAGGATCCTGACCTTACACAGAAAATAATAGAGGGTTGGGGGACCTGCAGACGTTTTGTGCAGGACGAGCGCTGGAGAGATTCCCAATTTAGGATTATTCATGGGACAATTTTGGCATTTAATATACCCCCGACATTAGGTAGACAAAAGACATGGGTAAACTGTCCTAAATGTAAAGCATACATGACAGACTTAGAACACGGCCTTTGGTCTTGCCCTGCTACTCATAGTTTCTGGAACTCAATTGAACAGTGGGCGAAGGGAATATGTGCAGGATTAGACAAACTGAACCCAATGTTATGGCTTTTTCACTACCAGAATAACTCGTCAGGAACGGCACAACCACACGCACTGTTTCACTATATTGCAATAACTGCTAAGAGATTGCTGCTTCAATTTTGGTTAAATGATAGACCCCCTGACCTGGCTCAGGTCAAAAACTCGTTACGTAAAACACTTACAATCGAATCTCTGGATGCCACACGTAACCCTAGTAAACTAACAAAAAAATTTTTTAATAAATGGAGAGGTTTCATTGAACAGGAATTCACCGATGTAGAAATTGGGACTTTCATGCAATCTCATAGATCTTCAGCATGGTACGCCAATGAGGACTTGGGAGGTACATTGGGGAGACTCAAGTGTACCAACCGGACATAAAACTCCACTACGAAATTCACAGTAAACTCAAATATACACAAAACCTGTTGAGATGCACTCTAGGAAGGGAAGTGGGTGGGATTGGGAGTTAATAGTTAATACTATATAGAGCATTACTATAAAACGGTTACTGATATCAGAACATTGTGATATAACATGTTGTACTTTCTTCTTTTCCTTTTTTCTGATGCTGACATTTGATATTTACTGTTATTACTATGTCATATATGCAACTGTATGTTTACTTATAATACAAAATAAAAAAAAACGATGGTTCAAAAAAAAAACCGGCCTTACCATTACTCCTCACTGCATATTATTTTCACTTACTTTCAAGAGATTCTGTAGGGTGTAGGTGATAGCAAGAAAACAATTAGGCTGTTTCCAATTATTTGACCTATACATTTTATTGTTTAAAAAATGGTTCATTGAAATATTTAATTTTAATTAATTTTTTTTGCCTAGCATATCATGCAGCATCACAACCATGGAACAGATTTGTGCTCCTTGTATGTATAACATGTAAAGAAAATGGCTATTTGCAGCCAGGTGTGCTTCGGCTTATGGCAATGGTAAGTAATTGCAGAACCTTACATGGCTGATCCGGCACCTAAAATGTAATTTCTAAGGCCGGCTTCACACTGCGTGTGTGATCCGATCCGTGGCTGTCCGCCTGAGGCAGACAGCCGCAGACTGGATCTGCACACAGGACTGGGGGCTATTATGCCCTCCGATCCTGTGTGCAGCCGCACGCAGTTCCCACTGCTGATAGGTAAGGACCCCGGGCGCCGCGGTCCTGACGTGTCAGAGGCTGCAGCTGCGTGCGCTGCACACAGGGCCGGAGGGCATAATAGCCCCCCAGTCCTGTGTGCAGATCCGGTCCGCGGCTGTCTGCCTCAGGCGAACAGCCACGGATCGGATCACACACACAGTGTGAAGCCGGCCTAAATGTCTCTCTTCACGCCTTTACTTTTATTGTAATTAGCTTTATTATTCAATGCCCTACACTTCTCCCTATCAATCTAATCCCGAAATGTGTTTTTTTTCCACTGCACTCTCTGTGATGTTAGTATGAGACTCCTATCTAACATAAAGTCATAGGAGACTGGGGCTGCACTCACTTCCCTGCATCATCTATCGCCCCTCCTGTCACAGAGCAGCACTGCAGGGACTTATGACAGTTTCTTGCGTAGAAGAACTCTAAAGATGTCCTGGATCCAAGGTGATAGATGATAGATACAAGGGTGGTTTCACATTGGCGTATGCAAACACAGCGCACCGAATGCAGCCAAACGCTTGCGCACATGCGTTCCTATGTTTAACATGGGAACGCATGTGCCTGCGTTTGGCTGTGTTCAGTTGCGTCTGCATTCGGATGCGCATAATTTGTGCGCCTTCTGAGCGCACTCAGAACACAGCTTGTTGCATTTTTCGTGCATTCGCTGGTGCTTGTTTTATCTGCAAGCGCCCGCAAGCGCACAAACCACGCATTGAAGTCAATAGATCCGCAGTGTCCTCCGCATGACAGCGCAGGAGAACACTGCGGATCACAATGAAGTCTCTCCCGGTGGCCGCCGCTAATTAGCGGCGGCCACCGGGAGATCAGCCAGAGCCTCCACTGATCTCCCGCTGGTGTCGGCACAGGAGATTTGAAGAAACAGCTGATCTGACAGTTGTTTAAATCTCCCACGCCGACACCGAATAGGTGATGTCATCGCGGGAGATTTGAAACAGCAATCAGTTGTTTCTTATCTCCTGCATCAATATCACCTATTCGGTGTCAGCGCGGGAGATTTAAACAGCTGTCAGATCAGCTGCTTCTTCAAATCTCCTGCGCCGACATCGGCAGGAGATCAGCTGTGGCCGGGAGAAGGAGATCTCCACCGCTGAACTCCGCCTCCATTCTGCCACCAAGACAGCTGATTGGCTGGCCAGGCACCATACTAATGTGAACGCATGCGGAGATTCTCCGCTGCGTTCACATTAGTATGGGCTGCGTTTGCACTGCGTTTGCGTCTGCGTGCCATACGCATGCAGACACAAACGCCAGTGTGAAACCAGCCTAAGTGCAGCATCGGAACTCTGCTTCTCTCTTAGCCGCTGCTATTTCTAACTCTGAATGAAGATGTTGTCAGGAGGCAGAGATACAAGTAGACACCAGAGCCACCCCACAAGTTCTAGCACCGCACCACTCTCAAATGAATAGTCATCGGGGAGGGGAGGGGGGGCGTTGGCAGTGGTGTCACTCACTACTTATATCACCACCCCTTTAGGACAATTTGTTTGAGAGCAGTGCTAAAACTGGGAGTTATGACAACTGAAGCACTGTGAGTAACAACTCCCTGATGACGTCCTGTTTCCAGGAGAGGCGATAAGATGCTGCAGAGAAGTGAGAGCAGTTCCTGTCTACTGTCACATCATGTTTGATACTTCTCAGTAGAAAAAAAAAAGCAACACATTCATGGATTAGTTAATTAGGGAGAAGTGTAGGGTATGGTATAGTAAAGGCAATTACAAAAGTGATTACTCTGTAAAGGAAGATATTTAGGAAGGACATTTTATGTGCCTGACCTTTAATTCCTTAGTCTACATAAAAGTGTTCAGAATATCAATAAAATTAACATTTAGATAATTCAATAAGTAATATTTGGTTATTAACTACAATATTTATACTTAAATTATTTGTCTAGATAATAGAAATATCTCAAAGTAAAACTCCAACAAATATTCTAGATTAATACAATTCTGTTACCTCCAATAATAATGATAATAATGAATCTCAGCAAACAGCACTGAAAAATAATAAACACTCATGTGTGGCTAAGGGATGGAGACCTTACTGAGACATTATTTTTGGCAAAGTTTAGTGAGTCACAAAAATACTTCCAGAAGAACTAAAAAAATAAGGCACTCTCTAGCTGAAGAAAACTTGAGGAGACAGTGGGGCTGAGTTAGGCTGGTTTCACACTTAGTAACATAGTTTTTAAGGTTGAAGGAAGACTTTAAGTCCATCTAGTTCAACCCATAGCCTAACATGTTGATCCAGAGGAAGGCAAAAAAAAAACCCATGTGGCAACACTAAGCTCCACATTGGGGAAAAAAATTCCTTCCTGACTCCAGTTACGGCAATCAGACTAATTCCCTGGATCAACGCCCTATCAAAGAATCTAGTATGTATAACTGGTAATATTATAGTTTTCAAGAAAGGCATCCAGGCCCTTCTTAAATGTTAGTAGTGACTCACTCATTACAACATCATGTGGCAGAGAGTTCCATAGTCTCACTGCTCTTACAGTAAAGAATCCACGTCTGTGATTATGATTAAACCTTCTTTCCTCCAGACGTAGAGGATGCCCCCTTGTCCCAGTCTCAGGCCTAAGAGTAAAGAGATCATTAGAAAGGTCTCTGTACTGTCCCCTCATATATTTATACATTATTATAAGATCACCCCTAAGCCTTCGTTTTTCCAAGCTAAATAACCCCAAGTTTAATAACCTGTCTTGGTATTGCAGACCCCTTAGTCCTCTAATGACTTTTGTCGCTCTTCTCTGGACCCGCTCTAGTTCAGCTATGTCTTTCTTATACACCGGAGACCAGAATTGTACACAGTATTCTAAGTGTGGTCGCACTAGTGACTTGTATAGAGGTAAAATTATGTTCTCCTCATGACCATCTATGCCTCTTTTAATGCATCCCATTATTTTATTTGCCTTTGCAGCAGCTGCCTGACACTGGCCACTAAATGTGAGTTTGTCATCTACCCATACACCCAGGTCTTTTTCAGTGACAGTTTTGCCCAGTGTTTTACAATTAAGCACATAATTATACCTTTTGTTTCCTCTGCCCAAGTGCATAACTTTACATTTATCCCCATTAAAGCGCATTTGCCATTTAGCAGCCCAAGCTTCTAGTTTACATAAATCCTCCTGTAATATAAAATTGTCCTCCTCTGTATTGATTACCCTGCAGAGTTTAGTGTCATCTGCAAATATTGAGATTCTACTCTGTATGCCCCCTACAAGGTCATTTATAAATATATTAAATAGAAGCGGGCCCAACACTGACCCCTGTGGTACCCCACTGTTAACTGTGACCCATTCTGAGTGTGTTCCATTAATAACCAACCTTTGTTTCCTATCACTAAGCCAGTTCTTAACCCACTTACACATATTTTCCCCTATCCCCATTGCCCTCATTTTATGTATCAACCTTTTGTGTGGCACCGTATCAAAAGCTTTTGAAAAGTCCATATACACCACATCCACTGCATTTCCTTTGTCCAGTCCAGAACTTACTTCTTCATAGAAGCTTATCAGATTAGTTTGACAGGAACGGTCCCTCGTAAAACCATGTTGATAATGGGTCATGAGGTTATTTTTCTTCAGATACTCCAGTATAGCATCTCTTAGAAAACCCTCAAGGATTTTACCCACAGTAGAGGTTAAGCTTACTGGCCTATAATTTCCAAGTTCAGTTTTTGTCCCCTTTTTGAATATTGGCACCACATTTGCTATACGCCAGTCCTGTGGTACAGACCCTGTTATTATGGAATCTTTAAATATTAAAAATAATGGTCTATCTATGACAGTACTTAATTCCTGCAGCACTCTGGGGTGTATCCCATCCGGGCCCGGGGATTTGTCAATTTTAGTGATTTTTAGACGATGCCGTACTTCCTCTTGGGTTAAGCAGGTGACATTTAATTGAGACTTTTTGTTATCACTGATCATATTGTCTGTCATGGGATTTTCTTGTGTAAATACTGTTGAAAAAAAGTCATTTAGCATATTGGCTTTTTCCTCATCCTCATCCACCATTTCACCCAGACTATTTTTAAAGGGGCCAACACCATCATTTTTTAGTTTCTTACTATTTATGTAGTTAAAAAATATTTTGGGATTCTTTTTACTTTCTCTGGCAATGAGTCTCTCTGTCTCAATCTTTGCTGCCTTGATTTGCTTTTTACAAATGTTATTTAATTTTCTGTATTTATTTAATGCTTCATCACTACCTACTTGCTTTAATTCCCTAAATGCTTTCTTTTTGTCACATATTGCACTTCTTACCGCTTTATTTAGCCATAGTGGTTTCCTCCTATTTCTAGCATGCTTATTCCCATAGGGTATATATTGTGCACAGGTCCTATTCAGGATGCTAATAAACATCTCCCATTTGTGTTGTGTACTTTTATGTCTCAGGACATCGTCCCAGTTTATTGCACTAAGATCATCTCTCAACCGTTGGAAATTTGCCTTCCTGAAGTTTAGTGTCCTTGTAGCCCCTCTACTACACGTCTTAGTAAAGGATACTTGAAAGCTTATTAAGTTATGATCACTATTACCCAAGTGACCTCCAACCCGTATATTTGATATGCGGTCCGGCCTGTTGGTTAATATTAGGTCCAGCAGTGCCCCCCTTCTTGTTGGGTCCTGAACCAGTTGTGAAAGGTAATTGTCTCTCATAGTTTTCAAAAACTTATTACCTTTGCTGGAACTGCAGGTTTCTGATCCCCAATGTATTTCAGGGTAGTTGAACTCCCCCATAATAATGACTTCTCCCTGAGTCGCTGCTTCATCTATTTGCTTTATGAGGATATTCTCCTCCACTTCCATTATTGTTGGGGACTTATAACAAACCCCTATCAGTAATTTATTATTTTTTCCCCCTCCCCTTATCTCCACCCACAGGGACTCTACATTTCCATTAGATTCACCTATATTATCACGCAGGATGGGTTTTAAGGATGATTTTACGTATAAACATACACCTCCTCCTCGCCTATTTGTATGGTCATTTCTGAACAGACAATAGCCCTGTAAATTAACAGCCCAGTCATGGCTCTCGTCCAGCCAAGTCTCCGAAATCCCCACCATGTCATAATTATTTTCCAACAAAATCAATTCTAATTCCTCCATTTTGTTGGTGAGGCTTCTGGCATTAGTGAACATGCACTTTATACATCTCTCTTTACCTCTATTCCTTCCTACTAGATTGACTGTTCTAACCCCACCCCCCATGCCACCCCCAATTTTATTACTTGTGCCCAGGTTACTGTTTACACTATCTTCCCCTCCTATACAATGAATACCCTCCCCCCCAATCCCTAGTTTAAACACTCCTCCAACCTTCTAGCCATTTTCTCCCCCAGCACAGCTGCACCCTCCCCATTGAGGTGCAGCCCGTCCCTTGTATTTTTTGATCCGTGGTGGATGCAGGTAAAGCCTGCATCCCCCCGGGTTTCTCCAGATCCCCCCTGCAAGTACACAAACTCCCAGATCAGTAATAATACCAGTGTGGAAGCAGACTGTTACTTCCAGGTGCTTACCTACTTCTGCTGGATCCAGAGACAAATGACACACCCCCTAGTGGTTGTGCCATTTAGAACTGCGTTCTGAGCATGCGCAGTTCTAAAACCCAGATCAGCAGTCCAGATCCAGTGGGATCTAGAGTCCCACGGATCCGGGTTACATTTGGCCCCATTGTAAATCCACCGAGAGTGCCCCTGATTCGGGTGCACACGTGTTTTGTCGCAGAGACCAAAACTGCAATGAAATGCAGTTTTGGTCTTTGTGAAAAATCTGGTGACACCTGGATCAGGGGGAAATGGAAACAACTGGATACACCTGCAAATGTCTCCGGCCCCATTCAAAGTCAATGGGGCTGACAACTGATGAGGGTGCATGAAGTTTGTGATGGATCTACACTGATGCTGAAAAACGGCAATGTGAAACCAGCCTTACAGGCGATGGTCGTTTTACATAGCAAAACACTTACAGATTTCTTCATGGCATCATCATATTCTTTATGAACTTGCACTCTGTGGGCATGGTAGTCAAAAAACTTTAGACAAATGGCTGATACATGATACTGCCTTATAAACAAAATGATATCAAATGATTAAAAACAAACTAGATGAATCCTTCTAAGCAGAGGCTGGCTGGCATATTTTATCCATGGGGCAAGCACACAACAGTGGCCCATGAGTAGAGGCCCATCTTAAAGGGGTTGTCCAATATTAAACTACACGTCTACAGTCACTATATGTGACTGAAGACTTGTGAATCCTCACATCATGCGCAGTATGCATTGTAAGGATTATTTAATGCGGCACCAAGAACAGGCAATCATGTGACTGCAAGCATGTGATATCTATATTCCGAGCCACATTCCAACTAGAGTCAACTGTCTCCGACCTTGCCCGATACAGTTGCATTAGGCCGTGCGTGCAAGTCTAGTCAGCATGTGACAGCATGTATTGAAATCACATGCTTGCTGTCATACGCCTGCCAAATCATCACAGAACTGTGAGGATTCACAAGTCTGCAGTCACATTGAATGACTCAAAGTGACTGCAGAGATGTAGCGTAATACTGGCGAACCCCTTTAACATGTTTACCTTCATAGGCTATATTCATACTACTGAATTGTATTATGAGTGCGGCCTGTGGAAAAAACTAACAGCACTGGGACCACTTTAGATGAGTGTTTGAAATGCTCAGACATAGTACATGTGGCGCCCCTGTGGACCGGTCGCCACTAGATGGCGCAGCAGCCGGGATTGGTAAGTCGGTCTCCCCACACACACACCCAACACACTCTCGATCCTAAGTCTAGGCACTCTATGCCCAGCAACGGGATAGCGGGAGGAGCCAGGTGGTCAGTGGAAAGTTAGAGAAGGACCCGATTAGGGGAGGTAACAACAGAACTAAAATGACACAACACCAAAGAAGTGAGGGAAGTTGGTGAGAAGAAGTCAGCCAAGGGAAGTCCAGCCAGTAGAAGGAGAGGCGAGAACACCACCAGACAGGACTGGGAGAAGACGGACCTGGCATCCTGTGCCACTATGAGGCTAGCCCGGGTCCAAGGTTGTAGACCGTGGTGAGAGAAAGAAAGGAGTCTAGGTGTGCTTGAATTAGCGAGGACACTGTGGGACTGGGCCGGACCAGAGTGCCGGCTCTGCTGAAGTGACCAGGACGCTGTATGCTCCAACCACAAACCCTGGTGAGTTGCAGGCTGTTTATGTCCCGAGACCCAACCTCTGGTGCAGCGAAAAGAAGGCCGTCGTACTGGGGGACGCGGTAGGTCACCCACTGAAAGCCCGTGACCGCTGGATCATAGCTAGCGTGCCGACAGACCGAAAAGGCCCGAAAGAGACACGAAAGGGGGTGACGCAGATGAACCATACCGGTTGCTTAGACCACACCGGAGCTGCTAATGTACTGTCTGTGAACTTTACCAATGCTGAGAAAGAGAAAAGCCCGGTTAAAGCTCGATGTAGTCTGCGACTGTGATTATTGTGCCTGAGGGGAGATATGCCCGTGGCTGTGAGCTCCGCACCCCCGACGAGCCTGCATAATCATAAACTTCACGGTTGCCCTGAGGAACAGCTCTTCCCGTGGAGGGCTTAACATCATCGCTGTTACTCTCATCATCCCCGGAGGGCCCGACTGCAGCGGCGGCTACCCATAGCCACACACCTCGGGTGGCATTATGTTTGTTCCTAAAAACTGCATCCCTCCTATTTTATTGACCGCCCAGAGCCATAGAGCCGGCTCTCGACCCCCGTGACTCCCCCGGAAGAACTGTCGCACGGTTCCGAGTACCACACGACCCTGATGGACGAGTCATACACACTATGCTCAAGTACCACTATTTTTAAACTGGATATACATTTTTAGATATGTAGTAAAGCAAAGTAAACTGGGCTTTTCTACACACTTAAAAACATATCCCCAAAATAAAGGTGATCACACATACATTTACATACACACATACATACAAATACACACTGTGACTACAGACACCAGTTATTATACCAGTAACACAATACCTGTGTATAATAAATAGTGTTTTACATACAGTATACAGGAGAATACATGACTAGTTTTTGATTTACTGTGATACTGATATCTGTACATGACAATGGGTATATTGAATAACATCTGTTGTCTGTACACAATATATCATACTCAGTGTACAGATATTTCATAATCTGTACACTGGATGTTATGAACACAGATATACAAGGCTTTATTCTAGTCACACCTTGAACTGCCTACAGAACCTCAGGTATTACATATGGAGCCACATAATAAAATCGGTGGTGTCCTGTAAGTTCAGGATTGACCAGGAAGGGCAGGATTCTGTATAGTGATGTCAGTGAGCTCTGCAGGGGTCAGTGTGATTCAACAGGAGTCTGAATTATCTGCAGATCGGGCTATGCTGGAAACGATGTGTTGGCACTGACAGATCGAAGTGATCTGCAGCAAAGTGCAGACCCAGGCAATGCAGTAAGCAAAAAGGCAGGGAGCGCAATGAATAGGACCTGAATAAATGGGGACAACAATGCTGCCAGATGGGCCACTTAAATACAGTGGTTGTGCACCCCTGCACAACCCCGGCCCAGGCGTGTAGGTGAGACCCGGCATCTGGGAAAGATTCCATGAGTGTCGTGGTATCCAGAGGATCCAGCCAGTGGTCACGAGGTCTGGTCACAAGACTCCGATGGGCGTAATTCATCCACATCACAACATGTCCTTCAGCAGAGGGGATTGATCGCTGGGGCCGGAAGCAGCTCCAAACCACTCACCCACAAAGAGGGAATTTCATGTACAGAATAAAAAAGAGTGCTGTTTTTTAAGGGAGCATTAAGGCAAGAAATATAGGGTAAGTAGGTTCAGTTTTATAGCACAAACCTTTTATTGGATTTCTTTAAGTGCCAAAACATGCTTCAACAGCCCTTGCTGTCTTCTAGACCTGGGGCAGGGGACAGAGAGAAGGTGCTGCCTCACAATGTGTGGAGCACAGTAGAGATCCCAGCAGTAGTCACATTTCAGGCAGTCACATGTACAGTGCCTACAAGTAGTCTTCAACCCCCTGCTGATTTAGGTGGTTTGATAAGATGCAAATAAGTTAGAGCCTTCAAACTGCAAACGAGAGTAGGATTTATGAACAGAAGCATAAATCTTACAAACCAAAAAGTTATGTTGCTCAGTTGAATTTTAATAAATTTTAAACATAAAAGTGTGGGTCAATTATTATTCAACCCCTAGGTTTAATATTTTGTGGAATAACCCTTGTTTGCAATTACAGCTAATAATCGTCTTTTATAAGACCTGATCAGGCCGGCACAGGTCTCTGGAGTTATCTTGGCCCACTCTTCCATGCAGATCTTCTCCAAGTTATCTAGGTTCTTTGGGTGTCTCATGTGGACTTTAATCTTGAGCTCCTTCCACAAGTTTTCAATTGGGTTAAGGTCAGGAGACTGACTAGGCCACTCCAACACCTTGATTTTTTCCCTTTTGAACCAGGCCTTGGTTTTCTTGGCTGTGTGCTTTGGGTCGTTGTCTTGTTGGAAAATGAAATTACGACCCATCTTAAGATCCTTGATGGAGGAGCGGAGGTTCTTGGCCAAAATCTGCAGGTAGGCCGTGCTATCCATCTTCCCATGGATGCGGACCAGATGGCCAGGCCCCTTGGCTGAGAAACATCCCCACAGCATGATGCTGCCACCACCATGCTTGACTGTAGGGATGGTATTCTTGGGGTCGTATGCAGTGCCATTCAGTCTCCAAACGTCACGTGTGTGGTTGGCACCAAAGATCTCGATCTTGGTCTCATCAGACCATAGAACCTTGAACCAGTCTGTCTCAGAGTCCTCCAAGTGATCATGAGCAAACTGTAGACGAGCCTTGACATGACGCTTTGAAAGTAAAGGTACCTTACGGGCTCGTCTGGAATGGAGACCATTGCGGTGGAGTACGTTACTTATGGTATTGACTGAAACCAATGTCCCCACTGCCATGAGATCTTCCCGGAGCTCCTTCCTTGTTGTCCTTGGGTTAGCCTTGACTCTTCGGACAAGCCTGGCCTCGGCACGGGAGGAAACTTTCAAAGGCTGTCCAGGCCGTGGAAGGCTAACAGTAGTTCCATAAGCCTTCCACTTCCGGATGATGCTCCCAACAGTGGAGACAGGTAGGGCCAACTCCTTGGAAAGGGTTTTGTACCCCTTGCCAGCCTTGTGACCCTCCACGATCTTGTCTCTGATGGCCTTGGAATGCTCCTTTGTCTTTCCCATGTTGACCATGTATGAGTGCTGTTCACAAGTTTGGGGAGGGTCTTAAATAGTCAAAAAAGGCTGGCAAAAGAGATAATTAATCCACACATGTGAAGCTCATTGTTCTTTGTGCCAAAACTACTTCTTAATACTTTAGGGGGACCAAACAGAATTCTGGTGGTTTGAGGGGTTGAATAATAAATGACCCTCTGAATTAACTTTTAACGCTTTAAAAAAAATAAATAACAAATTATTTTTGGCTGCAGTGCATTTCCCACTTCCAGGCTGATCTACAGTCGAAATGTCACAATGCCAAGTTAATTCTGCATGTGTCAACCAGCTAAATCTGCAGGGGGTTGAAGACTACTTGTAGGTAGGGATGGGCGAATCTACTCGCTAGGACTCGTTACTCGGCGAGTAGTAAGGGACTCGCAGGACTCGGTACTCTGCGAGTTTCCCAGCGTTTACTCGCACGAGTCCAATGCAAATCAATGGCAATCCTAGTTTTGGCAGAGACGCTGACAAAACTAGGATTGCCATTGTCTTGCATTAGACTCGGCTACTGTGCCAGTGATAGCAGGGAAACTCGCAGAGTAAGAGCTGTCTGCTCTGTGCAGCTCCAGGGTCCTAGAGCCCGCCTGCTGCCTGATGTAGCAGAGCTGAGATTGTTCTCAGTCTGCTCATTCCCTGTGCATAGACATCTATATCTATGCACAGGGGATGTAGCAGAGAGGACATCGCGTTTTGGACTACGTCGGACGGAAGAGGATTTTTTTAATTAAAGATGGAGTCCCTAATGGCTTTTTTTTTTTTATTTCTAATAAAAAATTTTCTCTGTGTGGTGTTTTTTTTAACCCTTTATTGGAGATTCTCAGTGGCCAGGTCAAACCTGGCCTGACATTAAGAATCCCGGGCTTAATACCAGCTTGTATAACAAAGGTGGTATTAACCCCTTTATTACCCAGCGTGCCACCGCCACCAGGGCCGCTGGAAGAGCGGGGTTCAGCGCCAGAGGATGGCGCTTCAATGAACGCACCATCTTCTGGGGCGGCTGCGGGCTGCAATTTGCAGCGGGGGGTGCCCAGAAAGCTTGGGCCTCCCTGCGCTGCAGATTCCAGCCCCCAGTTGCTTAGCTGTACCTGGCTAGACATAGAAATTGCGCGGAGCCCGACGCATTTTTTTTTTATTATTTCATGAAATAATAAAAAAAAGAGGGCTCCCATATATTCTTGTGTCTGGCCAGGTACAAATAGGCACCTGGGGGTTGGGGGCAGCCCGTCGCTGCCTGCTGGATCCGGCTGGTTCCAGAAATACGGCGAAGCCCACGTCAAATTTTTTTCTGACAAATCCATAAAACAATGTAAATAAAAGGGACTGCATCTTTATTAACCCCTGGACCATGGGCGAGGTGTTAATAAAGATGCAGTCCCTTTTTTAGGATTGTTTTATTGATTTTTCTGAAAAAAATGACGTAGGCTTCGCCGTATTTCTGGAACTAGCCGGATCCAGCAGGCAGCGACGGGCTGCCCCCAACCCCCAGGTGCCTATTTGTACCTGGCCGGACACAAGAATATAGGCGAGCCCTCTTTTTTTATTATTTCATGAATTTCATGAAATAATAAAAAAAAATGCGTGGGGCTCCGCGCAATTTCTATATCTAGCCAGGTACAGCTAAGCAGCTGGGGGCTGGAATCCGCAGCGCAGGGAGGCCCAAGCTTTCTGGGCACCCCCCGCTGCAAATTGCAGCCTGCAGCCGCCCCAGAAGATGGCACGTTCATTGAAGCGCCATCCTCTGGCGCTGAACCCCGCTCTTCCAGCGGCCCTGGTGGCGGTGGCACGCTGGGTAATAAAGGGGTTAATACCAGCTTTTTATACAAGCTGGTATTAAGCCCGAGATTCTTAATGTCAGGCCAGGTTTGACCCAGTCACTAAGAATCTCCAATAAAGGGTTAAAAAAAACACAACACAGAGAAAAATTTTTATTAGAAATAAAAAAAAAAAGCCATTAGGGACTCCATCTTTAATTAAAAAAATCATAATTCCGTCCGACGTAGTCCAAAATGCGATTGTCACGTCCTACTGACGGACACACACGTGGACCCACTGGACCGCGTAAAGCGGATGCTGACGCCTGGTTGACAGAGAGGCGGACAAGTACCGTAGAGTTCACGGGTTTATTAAAGACAACAAAAACACTGAACCACACGCCCCTGGAGAGGGCCACAAGGCCGCAACACTGGAGACCCAGCGAGGGAGACCCCGGAGCGCTTGACCCCTATACAGGGATATCGCCGGGATCAGCCTCGAAGGGGCCAATGCCACGAACACGAGTGTTCAACCGACCCCAGGCGACGTGGTAACGAAACAGAACCGGGAATACGGAGGACCAGGAACACGGGGAACTAGGAACGCAGGGGGATCCAGGAACACAGGGAGATCCAAGAACCAGGGAGATCCAGGACCACGGGGAATCCGGTACCGGGCGAGAACCAGCGATCAGCTTGGAGGGAACCAGGATGAAGTCCAGGAACACGGTGATCAACCAGGAGCCGGCAGGGACGAGATTAAGGAGAAGGTAGAAGCGCAGCACGGGGTAACCCAGAGCAGCACGGAGCAGCACGGAGCAGCACGGAGCAGCACGGAGGTAGAACAGCGACACTGCAACAAGAACAAACAGATGAGTGTTAAATACTGTAGAATAACAGCACATAACAGGACCAGGGTCGGCAACCTCGGGATGAATGAAGAGAACCGGCCAGGTCAAGAGTAAATGCACACCTGCAACAAGAACAAACAGATGAGTGTTAAATACTGTAGAATAACAGCACATAACAGGACCAGGACCGGCAACCTCGGGATGAATGAAGTTGCCCCGGCAAGGTCCAGAAGCAAGTGCACAGTTTATATATCTGCTGCCCTACAGGGATTGGCCGGAAGGCGGGGCAGACTAATTGGCCAGCTGGCCCTATAAAGGTAACAGAGAGAGCGGCCCCGCCCCCTAGTGAACACACAGAGAGGAAGCAGAACTGGGCAGCAGTCAGGGAGCGACGGTCTGAGCAGCAGGTGTGCGATGGAGCACCCCGGAACCCCGGGATCGCCTGCGGACGGCCTGTAACCTGGAACCCCGACCCCGGAACCGGGAAGGAAGGGTAACTGCACGGGAAGAGGGACGAACCGGGTGCGGGGCGGAGGCGCTGGACCGCGGGGCAGTTACAGCGATGTTCTCTCTGCTACATCCCCTGTGCATAGATATAGATGTCTATGCACAGGGAATGAGCAGACTGAGAACAATCTCAACTCTGCTATGGAATTAATAGCGCTATATAAATGAATAAATTATTATTATTATTATTATTAGCTCTGCTACATCAGGCAGCAGGCGGGCTCTAGGACCCTGGAGCTGCACAGAGCAGACAGCTCTTACTCTGCGAGTTTCCCTGCTATCACTGGCACAGTAGCCGAGTCTAATGCAAGACAATGGCAATCCTAGTTTTGTCAGCGTCTCTGACAAAACTAGGATTGCCATTGATTTGCATTGGACTCGTGCGAGTAAACGCTGGGAAACTCGCAGAGTACCGAGTCCTAGCAGATAGAGCCTGAAGCATCCGAGACACATCTGCAATTTGTAAATCGCACATTACTCGCTATTACTCGCTTCCCCATTCATTAACATTGGACTGGCTAGACTCGCAACGAGTAGCGAGTCCCGGGCTCGGACTCGCTAGAGTCAAGCAATTCCGAGTAATTTAGGACTCGCCCATCACTACTTGTAGGCACTGTACATACCTTCTCACAACTCCTTCAGATCCCACAAAACAAATACTCAGCCTGGGAAGGAGGAGGAAGTCATGTGCTTGTCCTCTCCTGGCTACATGTGAGGCTGCAGTGCTGAACGCTCGTTACGATGGTGACCCCAAGTTGTGCAGAGGATTTCTCAACCAATGCATGCTGCATTTTCATTTACTGTCTCAGCATTATCCGACTGACATGGCCAAGGTGGTTTTCCTTGCCTCTCACCTGGAGGAAGAGGCTTTAGCCTGGTTCGACCCCATAATGGAGTGGAATGATCCCATTGTGTCTGATCTGCATGACTTCATGGACATGTTCTGCAAGATATTTGATAAGCCTGGTTGCGCCACGTCTGCCATGGAGTCTCTCATCAACTTGCAACAGGGCTCTCCCACTGTAAGTCAGCATGCCATCTGTTTCCGCACCCTGGCTTCGGAGCTCCTGTGGACCAATGGACCTCTGGTCTGAGCCTTTCGGTGAGGATTATCTGGAACAATCGAGGATGAGTTGGCAGTCAGGGACCTTCCTGAGACCCTGGATGATTTCATATCCGTCGCCATCAGGATTGACCTGAATATTCAGGAGCACTGCAGAGAGAGGATTCTCGAGAAGCAATTTCCTCGTCCAGCATCTTCTTCACTAAAACCTTGGTTTCTGCTTTGCCCTGCTCCGGTCTCTGTTGATGAAGCCATGGAGCTCGACTGCGTAAAGGTGAAGAGGAATCAACAGGAGGACAGTGTCGCTAGGAATCCGCATCGTTATGGTAGACACTCCTCTTCCAGTCAACGCAGTGGAACTAAGAGGTTGGAAAAACTCTTCCACCTAGGAGAAGTATGAGAGGCCTCCCTAGGTGAGAATGATTGCTCTCACCCACTAACTATATCCATACAGGTGATCTTCGGAGAGGTGTGTTTCTCTGCGACGGCCTATCTGGACTCTGGGCCTGGTTCATTCAGCAAGCTGTGGCCAGGCGGTTCGGCATCAGAATCGTTCCCCTGCAGCGGACCCAGCGCATTGTCTCCGTAGGCAGAAGACCCTTGAAAGATCCCGTTCTTGGTATCACCGAAGAGGTGGAGCTTCAAATCGGAACACTCCACATGGAGAAAATAACCTTCTATGTGTTACTGAATCTGTATTTATCATTTCGAATAGGTCTTCCGTGACTGCACCTCCATGAACCTGTCCTGGATTAGCTGTCTGAATATGTCCTTCGATGGGGTCAGTCCTGTCATGATCACTGCCTCAAACCAGTATGGCCTGGTTCTGCCCCGCGGCCCCCTGTAACTTTACCCGGGTTACTTTCTATCTACTGGTCCTTTGCAGATGTATTTAAGAAGAAGGAAGCTGAGACTCTTCCCCTCACAGGCCTTACAATTGTCTTATCCATCTAATCTCTGGATCTACTTCGCCTTGAGGTAGGATCTACCCTCTTTCTCCCACAGAGACTCAAGCCATGTCTGATTGCATGAAGGAGAATTTGGCTCAAGGGTTTATTTAGAAGTCTGGCTGGAGCTGGGTTTTTCTTCATCAAAAAGAAAGATGGGTCTCTTCACCTGTGCATCAACTACCGTGGTCTCAACCTAATAATGATAGAGAACAAATACCCTCTTCCCTTAATTCCAGGGCTCTTTGATTGTCTTCGAGGTTCCAGGATTTTCACCAAGTTGGATCTCCAGGGGGGCTTACAACCTTGTCAGGATATGATCTGAAGATGAGAGGAAAACCGCCTTCAACACGCGAGATGGTCACTACAAATATCAGGTGATGCCCTTCAGGTTAAGCAATGCATCTGCCGTCTTTCAAGAGTTTGTCAATCATGTATTCCGTGACCTGCTCTATGTCTGTGTGGTGGTGTATCTGGACGGAATCCTGGTGTTTTCTCCCGACTTACCAACTCCCAGGAAGTATATTCATCTCATTTTTTAAAGATTAAGGGAGAATTGTCTCCACGCCAAGTTTGAGAAACGTCTGTTTGAGCAGAAGTCTTTACCCTTTCTTTATAATATAATTTCCTATACAGGTCTCAAGATGGATGCAGATAAAGTCTCCACCGTGCTTAAGTGGCCCCGAGGTGAGGGAATCAAGGCCATTCAGTGATTCCTGGGACTCACCAACTACTATCAGCAATTTTTCCCCCACTTCTCCTCTCTGGTTAGACCAATCACCGCCCTGACTTGTAAAGGTTTCAAACTTAATGATTGGACTCCTGAGGCTGAGTCAACTTTTGCCTCCCTCAAACAAACCTTCTCAACCAACCCGGGTCTTCACAGAGCAATGATCAACAAGAAGTTTTTCCTTGAAGTGGACTCTTAGTCATCCAGAGCCGGAGTAGTTCTCACACAAAAACGGCCTACCGGTAAGATGGTGACCTGTGGCTTCTTCTCCAAGGCATTCTTTGTAAATGTAACTACTTAATTGGGGATAGAGAGTTACTGGCAGTTAAGCTAGAATTAGAAGAATGGCGATATCTGCTTGGAGGCACAATTCATCCGGTCATCATTTACACTGATCATAAGAATCTGTCCTATCTTCAGTCTTCTCAAAGACTCAACCCTCACCAGGCTCGTTGGTCTCTATTCTTTGCTCGGTTCAATTTCTCTCTCCATTTCCATTCTGCAGAGACGAATATCAAAGCTGATGTGCTATCCAGGTCCTTCTTGTCAAAAGACCTTGAAGAGGAGCCTCAGCATATCAATGAACTGTCTAAGATGATCACAGTGGCTCCAGTCAAGCTGTCGCAGCTTCCCCCTGGTAAGACCCTTGTAACTGAAAGAGACAAGAAGCTGGCTCTTTGCTGTGGTCATCCTTATAAGCTTGCCGGCCACACTGGTCAAAAGAAGACGTTACATCTGATTTCTTGACGCTATTGGTGGCCCACCTTGCACCAAGATGTTCTGAACTTTGTTGCAGCCTGTCCCTCTTGTGCTCGTAATAAAACACCCAAGAAACTGCCAACCGGTCGCCTCCTCCCACTCCCAATTCCATCTGCTCCATGGACTTCATCACGGATCTGCCAGGATCGTCCGGTTGCACAGTAATCTGGGTTGTGGTTGACCGGTTCTCCAAAATGGGACCCTTCACTCCTATGTCTGGTCTCCCTTTCGCTCCTAAACTCGCAGAGCTCTTCATCCTGCATGTCCTCCAGCTTCATGGTCTTCTTTTTCACACTTTCTCCGACAGAGGAGTTCAATTTATTTCCCGATTCTAGCAGTCATTCTGTAAGCTGTTGGATGTCACCCTGGACGTCTCCTCGGCCTATGACCCACAATCTAACAGCTAAGTGACGAGAGTGAATCAAGTCCTTAGCAACTATCTGCGACACTTCGTGAATGGTCACCACAGCGACTGGGCCGAACTGCTGCCCTGGGCAGAGTTTTCCTACAACAACCATATCGGTGAGTCCTCCTCTAACACCCTGTTTTTCATTGTTTATGGACAGCATTCCAGGATCCCAACTCCATTGCGTCTTGCTTCCTACAATCCTGCAGCTGAGTTCCTGGGCAAGGACTTCCCGAAGGTCTGGACGGAGACCATGACCTCACTGAAGCAGACATCAGTTCGAACCAAGAAGCATGCGGATAAGGAACGTCTGCATCCGCCACCTTTCCAACCTGGAGATAAGGTATGGCTGTCTTCCAGGCATATCCATCTTAAGGTGCTATCGTTTGAAGTTGCCTGCCTCCTTATCGTTCCATAACTCCTTCCATGTCTCCCTGCTGAAGCTGGTTGTCCTTGTTCGCTACGTCCAGGATTCAGGTATTTTCCTTCTCCCGTCAGTACCGGGGATGTCTATGAAATCAAGGACATCCTGGCCATGAAGAAAAGAGGTGGCAGGATCCTCTTTCTGGTTGACTGGAAGGGATACGGTCCTGAAGAGAGATTCTCGGAGCCTGAGGGGAACACTGATGCCTCGGTCCTCCTTAGAAAGTTCCTAGCAGGTTTGGGCACCTATCACACAGGTCTAATAGAACTGCTCAGAGAGGATATAGTATAGCTCGACCACCGTTTAGGTGCACAAGGGAAAAATAGGCCACAAAGTCTTTAAATATATCCCCGGCACACAATAAAAGAAGAGAGAGGATTATCCTTTTTGTGTTTTTTATTTTTGAAGGTGAAAAACAGGTTGTATCACACAACGTTTCGGCTCCAGTTGAGCCTTTCTCAAGTGAGTCTTCTGTATATATAGAAAGGGGGTTTGTGGTCCAGTTCCCACATGAGCAACAGTACCCTGTTTGAGGTACTCAGCATGTGACTCCGTCCTTTGTGTCAGTGCAGCAGCATGGTGGCTGGTCTGGGTGGATGGACAGGAGCCTTATTGTGTGCCGGGGATATATTTAAAGACTTAATAGAACTGCTCAACCTGTCAATGGCTCCAGACGATCTGCGGCTCCTTTCTCTACTGGGAACCTGGCAGGTCTCCTGGAAAGGCGCCCGGTTGGGAATTCATTAAGGAGGAATTCTGGTTGTGAGCTCCCTCCGGTGGGTGTTGCTGGTAATGCTGCTGGCTGTGTGTTGGAAAGTTCCACAGCTGATCTTGATGATTGGCAGTCAGGTTCAGATTGGCGTATATAGTGGTTTGAAGCTGATCAGTTCTTGCCTGTTGTAAATGTTCCTGGAGGTGTCCACACCTTTTCCTGGTTTATCCTGGTCTGCTGAAATCCTTGCAAGCTAAGTGAATGTTTTTTGTTACTTTGTGGCGCACATGTTGTGTGCTTGTGGATCTGTTTTCAGTTTGTCTTGTTATGAGGTTGTGGGTTTGAAATTTAGTCTGCATATTTGTTTACCTGCTCTCAGTTAGGAAGTGGTCTTCATGGACAGTAATTGCTATTCACTGTTATCTGCTATTTCCAGTATTGTTGGTATTGGTACTTGTTTATTCTTGTTTGATTCACAGAAGTTCTGCAGATATAGAGGGCGACGAGTCTTAGTGGACTCAGGGTAATTTTGGACACTGTCTGCTGTTGGAGATTTTTTGATAGTATTTTAATACTGACCGCAATAGTATTCTATCCTATCTTTACTATCTAGCTAGTGTAGCCTCTTTTGCTGAACTCTATATTCTGCCTGTGTGTGTCTTTTCCTCTCCTGTTTCACAGTTAATATATGTGGGAAGCTTGCTGCTCTTTTGGGGTTCTGCTCTGAGGCAAGATAGCTTTTCCTATTTTCATCTCTAGGGGTAGCTAGTTCTCCGGCCGTGTTGAGGTGTCTAGGGCATGGTTAGTTACATCCCACGGCTACTTCTAGTTGCGATATTGAGTCAAGTGTCGCGGTCAGTATAGTTACCAACGACTTCTGTGGAATCTTCATGTTACTACAAAGTCATAGGATCATAACAGTACAACTGGCCCAAAGAGTTAAAATCAAGTTACATGCATCTTAGAAGAAGGGAAGAGAAGTGTTGAGGCTGTTGTTTTTTTTCTCTTTCTTCCCTCTTTTTCTTTGGATGACTGTGGAGTCTGGTGCCAGTATGAGTGTCCAGGAACTAGCTTCTCGTTTAGACCAGCTTGCTGCAAGGGTACAGAGAATTTCTGATTATATTGTTCAGACTCCAGCTTTGGAACTAAAAATTCCTACTCCGGATTTGTTTTTTTGTGACAGGTCCAAATTTTTGAGTTTCAAATATAGTTGTAAATAGTTTTTTGCTCTGAGACCTCGGTCCTCTGGTGATTCAGTTCAGCAGGTTAAAATAGTTATCTCCCTGCTGCGTGGTGACCCGCAGGATTGGGCATTTTCTCTCGCCTCTGAGAATCCGGTTTTACTTAATATGGACTCCTTTTTTAAGGCCTTGGGTTTACTTTATGATGAACCAAACTCTATGGATCAAGCTGAAAAGACCCTGTTGGCTCTTTCTCAGGGTCAGGAGGCACCGGAATTATATTTTCAGAAATTCAGAAAATGGTCAGTGCTGACTAAATGGAATGATGACGCTTTGGCAGCGCTTTTCAGAAAGGGTCTTTCTGACTCTGTTAAAGATGTTATGGTGGGGTTTTCCATGCCTGCGGGTTTGAATGATTCTATGTCTCTGACCATTCAGATTGATCGTCGTCTGCGGGAACACAGAACTGTCCACTCGGGATTGTTATCCTCAGAGCAGATTCCTGAGCCGATGCAGTGTGATAGGATTCTATCTCGAATAGTGATGGGCGAATCCTAAATTACTCGGAATCGCTTGACTCTAGCGAGTCCGAGCCCGGGACTCGCTACTCGTTGCGAGTCTAGCGAGTCCAATGTTAATGAATGGGGAAGCGAGTAATAGCGAGTAGTGTGAGATTTACAAATCGCAGATGTGTCTCGGAAGCTTCAGCCTGAAGCAATCCTAGTTTTGTCATTTATTTGCATTGGACTGTTTACTTTGCAACTGTAATCGCTGGGAAACTCGCACAGATAAGAGTCCTGTCTGCTCAGTGTGCTGGCTGCCACAGCTCCAGGGTCCTAGAGCCCGCCTGCTGCCTGATGTAGCAGAGCTGAGATTGTTCTCAGTCTGCTCATTCCCTGTGCATAGACATCTATATCTATGCACAGGGATGAGCAGAGAGGACATCGCTCTAATGGCTTTTTTTTTTATTTCTAATAAATAATTTTCTCTGTGTTGTGTTTTTTTTAAAACAATTTAATAGAAATAGCGGTCATGTCTAATATTGGCGTGACCGCCATCAATTTCGGGCTTAGGGCCAGCTGATAATACAAAGCTGGCCCTAACCTCTTTATTACCCAGCGTGCCACCGCCACCAGGGCCGCTGGAAGAGCGGGGTTCAGCGCCAGAGGATGGCGCTTCAATGAACGTGCCATCTTCTGGGGCGGCTGCGGGCTGCAATTTGCAGCGGGGGGTGCCCAGAAAGCTTGGGCATCCCTGCGCTGCGGATTCCAGCCCCCAGCTGCTTAGCTGTACCTGGCTAGACATAGAAATTGCGCGGAGCCCCACGCATTTTTTTAAAATTATTTCATGAAATTCTGAGATTCTGACTCTGAGACTCTGAGATTCTGACTCTGACTCTGACTCTCTGAGATTCTGACTCTCTGATATTCTGACTCTGACTCTCTGAGATTCTGACTCTGACTTCTGAGACTGAGATTCTGAGATTCTGACTCTGACTCTCTGAGATTCTGACTCTGACTCTCTGAGATTCTGACTCTGACTCTGAGACTCTGAGATTCTGAGACTCTGAGATTCTGAGATTCTGACTCTGACTCTGACTCTCTGAGACTCTGAGATTCTGACTCTGACTCTGAGACTCTGAGATTCTGACTCTGACTCTGACTCTCTGAGATTCTGACTCTAACTCTGACTCTCTGAGATTCTGACTCTGACTCTCTGAGATTCTGACTCTGACTCTCTGAGATTCTGACTCTGACTCTCTGAGATTCTGACTCTGACTCTCTGAGATTCTGACTCTGACTCTGAGACTCTGAGATTCTGACTCTGACTCTGAGATTCTGACTCTGACTCTGAGACTCTGAGATTCTGACTCTGACTCTCTGAGATTCTGACTCTGACTCTCTGAGATTCTGACTCTGACTCTCTGAGATTCTGACTCTGACTCTGAGATTCTGACTCTGACTCTGAGACTCTGAGATTCTGACTCTGACTCTGAGATTCTGACTCTGACTCTGAGACTCTGAGATTCTGACTCTGACTCTGACTCTCTGAGATTCTGAGACTCTGAGATTCTGAGATTCTGACTCTGACTCTGACTCTCTGAGACTCTGAGATTCTGACTCTGACTCTGAGACTCTGAGATTCTGACTCTGACTCTCTGAGATTCTGACTCTGACTCTGACTCTCTGAGATTCTGACTCTGACTCTCTGAGATTCTGACTCTGACTCTCTGAGATTCTGACTCTGACTCTCTGAGATTCTGACTCTGACTCTCTGAGATTCTGACTCTGACTCTGACTCTATGAGATTCTGACTCTGACTCTCTGAGATTCTGACTCTGACTCTCTGAGATTCTGAGATTCTGAGACTCTGAGATTCTGAGATTCTGACTCTGACTCTCTGAGACTCTGAGACTCTGAGATTCTGACTCTGACTCTCTGAGATTCTGACTCTGACTCTCTGAGATTCTGACTCTGACTCTCTGAGATTCTGACTCTGACTCTGAGACTCTGAGATTCTGAGACTCTGAGATTTTATTTATTTATTATTTATTATTATTTATTTATATAGCGCCATTATATTCCAAGGCGCTTTACATGCTAAAAAGGGCAGACTAGGACAAATAACATAGTAACAATAAAAGTAACAATAAGTGTTGACAATTCGGTCATACAGATACAAGAGGGGAGAAATCCTGTCCACAAAGGCTCACAGTCTACGAGGGGTGGGTGGGGATACAGTGGGAGGGGGAAATTCCAGTCATGAGGCGGTGTGGTGGACCGGGTCTTATTGCAGGTGGTAGGCTTGGCGGAACAGGTGGGTCTTCAGGCTTCTTTTGAAGGTTCCCAGGGTAGGAGAATGTCTGATGTGTTGGGGCAGTGAGTTCCAGAGTCTGGGTGAAGCACGGGAGAAATCCTGTATGCGGTTATGCGAAGAGGAGATGAGGGGGGAGTAGAGGAGAAGCTCTTGGGAGGATCGCAGGTTGCGTGAGGGTAGGTAACGGGAGACCATGTCAGAGATGTATGGAGGGGACAGGTTGTGAATGGCTTTGTATGTCATGGTTAATGTTTTAAACCGGGATCTCTGGGAAGTAGGGAGCCAGTGAAGGGCTTGGCAGAGGGGGGAGGCAGGGGAGTAGCGGGAGACAGATGGATTAGGCGGGCAGCGGAGTTCAAGATAGATTGGAGAGGTGCAAGGGAGGTATTGGGGAGGCCGGTGAGCAGGAGGTTGCAGTAATCGAGGCGGGAGATGATGAGAGCGTGAATAAGGGTTTTAGCAGTGTCGTGGTCAAGGAAAGTGCGAATCCTATAGATGTTTTTGAGCTGGAGTCGGCAGGAGGTGGCAGGGGCCCGGGGTTGGGGCTTGAAGGAAAGGGAAGATCAAGGGGTAAACCCCCAGGCAAATTGGGGTGGGGGACTGGGGAGAAAAGCATCGTTTAAAGAAAGGTTTGGTCAAGGGATGAGGGGGAGCTCTTTTGGGGGAAAAACTTTTGGGAAATCTGTTTTGTCCATGTTCACTTAAGGAAGCGAGCAGAAAGAAGGATGAAATGGCGGGCAGGCATGTGGGAATTTTTAAAAAAAAGGGGGGCGATGTCAGGACCCAAAAAAAAGATTTGGGGGTTCCTTTGGCGAGAGGGGTATTTGGGGGCCCTTTTTACCAATGGTTGCCCTAAAGAAAAGGTAATTTTAAACATAAGGGCCAAGAAAACCCAGCCCTTGGGGGGCCCCAAAAGATAGGGGGGAGGGGGAAGGAAATTTTTGGGAGGGGTTAAAAGTGAAGGGGCCGGGCCGTTTAATAAAGGGGAAAACCAAGAGAAGGGGAAGGCCGTAAGCCAAAGATTCCCCGGATCTGAAGTA
>JARQOC010001684.1:0-36541 GCA_033576535.1 Allobates femoralis
GCTGAGAAAGAGGATATTTGTTCCACTACCTTTTAGGTAACTCTACCCACCCATTTTTCCCTTTCCTTTGGGCTGGGAGGTCTGAGGCACCGAATGCTGAAAGGGCCGCTTTCTGGGGGATTTCTGTTCCGGAAGAGCCTTGCGGTCAGTCGCCTTGTCCAGAATTTCGTCAAGGGCATGCCCAAACACTAAGTCCCCTTTGAAAGATAGAGAGCCTCATCTTGGAAATGGAATAACCACTCCACAATTTCAGCCACAAAGCCCGTCTGGCGGAGTTAGACAAGACCGAGGTCCTGGCTGCCAGCAGGTTGCTTTCCTGAGCAAGGGAAGGAAGTCGAGGAGCTCTTTCCTAGGGGTGCCCTGTGAAATGTGCAACCCATTTGAGCAGGGCCCTGGAGACACATGTGGAGGTTATGTACGCCTGAATGGTAAGACGAGGAAGCCTCCCAAGATGTTTTCATAAGGCCCTCAATCTTTCGATCCAGCTGGTCCCTAAACTGGGAGGTATCCTCAAAGGGGAGCGCAGTGACGTCCCAGTGAATCTCATTTTCCGCAAGAGGAAACCTACTACTGGGATCACCCCTGAAGTTATTCTCAGGAAATTCCCATTCCTGAGAGATTAGTTTAAGGATGGTGGAATGGATTGGAAATCTGACGGGTCTGGCAGTTCTAAGGCCAGCAACATCTCATCCTGAACTAATGGGAGGACCTGCTCCTCTTCCAATCCCAGAGTGCTCCGAATGGCCCCAATCAACTCCACCATGTCCTCTGAGGAGAATAGAAACCTTCTCAGTTCAGTCTCTCTGGAGGATGGGGCTTCATCAGGGCAATCCGAATCTGAGCCCGAGAATTCCTCAGAGTCTGAAGGGGCTGCCTGGAGCTTCCTCCTCTTAGGGGAGGGAGGCCCGGCTGTAGGAGCTGCCGGTGAGAACGAGGAAAGGGAAGCCTGTATCTCCTGTTTAACCATGGTTCTCAAGTCATCTACCAGGCTAGGGTGGTCAGCTTTAACGTTTGGTACAAACAGGCATTTATTGGACCTCCCAGAGGCTTTCCTGGGGCAGACATGTCGCCCTGAAACAAAGCACAGTTGAGGGGACTATGAAAAACTGCCCCTATACGCAGAAATGGGACCCCCCTTCTCTCCAGCAGACGCACTGTGGCAGGGGGAACACTGGGCTCTGCAGATGCAATGGAAGACATAGCAGCACACACAGTACATCACCTTACCATGGTCCAGGATCTTCAGGGAAGCATTCCCAAAGAAATGCCTACCCCCCCCGTGTCTCCAATGATCTCCCCGCCTCCCACACCGGGTCCTGGGCAGGCCATCGTCAGCGTGGCTGCATGCTGTCCGCCGGGTCCCGCCATCGGAAACCA
Source organism: Allobates femoralis (assembly GCA_033576535.1). Lineage (NCBI taxonomy): Eukaryota > Metazoa > Chordata > Amphibia > Anura > Aromobatidae > Allobates > Allobates femoralis. The sequence goes on from JARQOC010001684.1 coordinate 1,378, forward strand.
GAAGCGCTATGCTGGGGAGAGCATGACCGGAAGTCCCACCCACCGGCGTCACTTCCTGGGACAGCATGAAAACGCAGAAAGTGGCCAGCGGGCTCCGAAAAAGGGGAGGCCGCCGGCCAGGGAGCCCACGGCTCGTATCACCCAGGAGGGCCAAGGCAGTGGTCCCACATACGTGGGAGCAGCAAGAGGAGGAGCGAAAACCCAACCAACACTACCCGGCTGGAGAACCAAAAAACAGGAACAAAACCTATGGAACCTCTCCATACCCATGGGGACAGGAAACACACTGGCTAGTGGGAGGGTCCTTTTAACCTCTCTAGTGCTTCCTGTCCCGATTAGTGCGTGGAGAGGCAACCTTCTATTCTGTCGTGGAAGGTGACTAGGGAAACCAGCTTGGCACACAGCCTTACAGGGAATCTGTCAGCTGGTTTTCACTATGTAATGTGAGAGTAGCTCAGAGCCTGATTCCAGGGATGTGGTCTCACTTACTGCATTGCTTGGTGCAGTTATATTAAAATCCTTACTGTCTGTTACGGTATAGACAGGGCTGTGAAGGCAGTAAGCCAAACAACCGACTGTGACTTCTTAATTTCTCTGAATCCGACTCCAACTCTATGAGGCAGAGTGGGGAGGGGAGACTAGAGGCAGAGGACGAAGGAACTAGAGGCGGCGCGTTTGGGGGAAGGGGAGGAACTAGAGATGGGAAGCTAGCGGGCAAAGTAGCTAGAGGGGGGAGGGGAAGCTAGAGTCAGAGCTCTTACAACATCCAGATGACACCTATCAGGAACATCTGCCATCTGTCTGCACTGAACACTCAATTTACTCAATTGAGAATTGTGAAAATAAATGATATCCGTTTTGAAAAAAAAAGTAGTACAAAATTTCACTAAGCTATACTATAAAGTTGCTAATTTTCATGTGTATTATTGATTTATTAAATAAAAATTTAAATGGCAGAATCTGCCAGCGGGCTTTTGCCATGTGGTCTGAGGGCAGCATAAGGTAGGGTCTGAGATACTGATTTCACTGGTGTACCAATTAAACCCACTGTCACACTAAGCGAGATTGCTGCTAAGTCACAAATTTGGTGACACAACAGCGACTTCGCCAGCGATCTCGCCATGTTTGACACTTAGCAGCGACCAGGCCCTGCTGTGAGACCGCTGGTCGAGTCAGAGCGGTCTGGACCATTTTTTGATTGTTGGGGTCCCGCTGGGCAGCATGCATCTGTGTGTTTGGCATGGACAACGACCAAAGACCTCAATACTACAGGTCTGAGAAACAGGGTCCCAACGACCTCCATATCATTCCGGATTGTTGTTGCGTCGCTGGCGAGATCTCTGTTTGACATCTCACCAGCGATCCAACAGTGACGCACCAGCGATTAATACCAGGTTGTATAGCTGTCGGGATCGCTGGGTTGTCGCCAAGTGTGACGTACCCTTACTAGACTGTTGTTTCAATACCATAAGTGTTTTAACAGCAGGAAACGGTGACCTTGTGTGACCTGGTCTAAAGGCCCAGTCACACATAACGACGCACCAGCGATCCCGATAACGATGTGCAGAGATCGCTGGTGTGTCATTTTTTCACATCGCTGGTAAGATGTCAATTGGGTATCTCGACAGCGATGTGAAAACGATGCACTAGCGATCCAGAATTATACCGAGGTCATTGGGAATTTTCACTCCATAACATAGCATTGAGATCGTTGGTCATTGTCCATGTCAAACACAACGATGTAGCGCTCCTGGGGGGAGCGCAACGATGTAGAAATGATCCAGAGCTGTGTGTAACGATCAACAATCTCACAGCAGGGGCCAGATAATTGGTGCGTGTCACACATAACGAGATCGCTAACAGGATCGCTGTTGCGTCACAAAAGCTGTGATGTTACAGCGATCTCGTTATGTGTGACAGGGCCATAACCCCTCCACCAGCACTGATTATCAACTGTGTCAATATAGTGTGTACATAGAAAGGTGCTGCTAATCAGGAGTTGGCAAGGTCACCACAGCTATGTACCTGCTGCTGGAGAAACCGGCAGATCAGCTTCCAATCAAGGAGTATCAATTCTCTAAACGACAATGTACAGAGCTGTGCTGTCTAGGATAGCATCTGCACTGTTTACATCCGGGTGCCGCTAGAGCTGACAACAGCTGAACTGTGAGAGCACTGCAAGCCCCGACAATCTGATATTTATGGCCTATACGAAAGATAAATCCTATCATAAGGCTGAACAACTGACAAAATTACTATCTATAGTTTTAGTCATACACATATATCGCTTTTCACTATAATGTAGTTTATCCACTGGATAAGTGATAAATGGCTGCTCACTGGAAGATGCCTCTAAATCACTAGTGATGGGCAAATGCACTGCTCCTCCTCCCTGCACAGAATTAAGGAAGAGACCAACAGAAGAAGGTGTGGCCCAACACGTGACCTGCAACTCCATTCAAAGTCTATAGGGTTGAAGGAAATGGTCTTGCACTGTACTCAGTCCATTCAAGCGTCTCAGGAGAATCGGGGGGCCTGGGACTGCAGCGATAAGAGGTTATCTACAAAGTATGGTGTACATAGAGAATAAGTGACCCTGTGTGAGGACCTCTAGATGGAAATGATCAGTGGGAGACCTGTAATAGCAATCAGCACATCTGCTGGGGACTGGAGGATCCTTTATCTTTCCATAGAGAAGAGCACAAGGTATAAAACCAGTCATTCCCAGTGACCCCAGGCTGTACACATTACCAGTCATTCCCAGTGACCCCAGGCTATACACAATATAAGCCCAGTCATTCCTGGCGACCCCAGGCTGTACACAATACAAAGCCAGTCATTCCCAGTGACCCCAGGCTGTACACAATACCAGTCATTCCCAGTGACCCCAGGCTGTACACAGTATAAGACCAGTCAAACCCAGTGACCATAGCTGTAACACAATATAAGCCCAGTCATTCACAGTGACCCCAGGCTGTACACAATACCAGTCATTCCCAGTGACCCCAGGCTGTACACAATACCAGTCATTCCCAGTGACCCCAGGCTGTACACAGTATAAGACCAGTCAAACCCAGTGACCATAGCTGTAACACAATATAAGCCCAGTCATTCCCAGTGACCGAAGGCAGTACACAATAGAAGACCAGTTATTCCCAGTGACCCCAGGCTGTACACTATGACCAGTCATTCCCAGTGACCCCAGGCTGTACACAATAGAAGACCAGTCATTCCCAGTGCCCCAGGCTGTACACAGTAAAAGACCAGTCATTCCCAGTGCCCCAGGCTGTACACAGTAAAAGACCAGTCATTCCCAGTGACCCCAGACTGTAAACAATATAACACCAGTTATTCCCAGTGACCCCAGGCTGTACACTATGACCAGTTATTCCCAGTGACCCCAGGCTGTACACAGTATGAGACCAGTCATTCCCAGTGACCCCAGGCTGTACACAGTAAAAAATCCAGTCATTCCCAGTGACCCCAGGCTGTACACAATACAAGGCCAGTCATTCCCAGTGACCCCAGGCTGTACACAATACAAGGCCAGTCATTCCCAGTGACCCCAGGCTGTACACAATATAAACCCAGTCATTCCTAGCGACCCCAGGATGTACACAATACCAGTCATTCCCAGCGACCCCAGGCTGTACACAGTAAAAGACAAGTCATTCACAGTGACCCCAGGCTGTACACAATAGAAGACCAGTCATTCCCAGTGACCGAAGGCTGTACACAATAGAAGACCAGTCATTCCCAGTGCCCAGGCTGTACACAGTAAAAGACCAGTCATTCCCAGTGCCCCAGGCTGTACACAGTAAAAGACCAGTCATTCACAGTGACCCCAGGCTGTACACAGTAAAAGAACAGTCATTCACAGTGACCCCAGGCTGTACACAATAGAAGACCAGTCATTCCCAGTGACCCCAGGCTGTACACAATAGAAGACCAGTCATTCCCAGTGCCCCAGGCTGTACACAGTAAAAGACCAGTCATTCCCAGTGCCCCAGGCTGTACACAGTAAAAGACCAGTCATTCCCAGTGCCCCAGGCTGTACACAATACAATACCAGTCATTCCCAGTAACCCCAGGCTGTACACAGTATGAGACCAGTCATTCCCAGTGACCCCAGGCTGTACACAGTATGAGACCAGTCATTCCCAGTGACCCCAGGCTGTACACAATATAAGCCCAGTCATTCCTAGCGACCCCAGGCTGTACACAATACCAGTCATTCCCAGTGACCCCAGGCTGTACACAGTAAAAGACCAGTCATTCCCAGTGACCCCAGGCTGTACACAGTAAAAGACCAGTCATTCCCAGTGACCCCAGGCTGTACACAGTAAAAGACCAGTCATTCCCAGTGACCCCAGGCTGTACACAATAGAAGACCAGTCATTCCCAGTGCCCCAGGCTGTACACAGTAAAAGACCAGTCATTCCCAGTGCCCCAGGCTGTACACAGTAAAAGACCAGTCATTCCCAGTGCCCCAGGCTGTACACAGTAAAAGACCAGTCATTCCAGTGACCCCAGGCTGTACACAATACAAGGCCAGTCATTCCCAGTGACCCCAGGCTGTACACAATACAAGGCCAGTCATTCTCAGTGACCCCAGGCTGTACACAATACAAGCCCAGTCATTCCTAGCGACCCCAGGCTGTACACAATACCAGTCATTCCCAGTGACCCCAGGCTGTACACAGTAAAAGACCAGTCATTCCCAGTGACCCCAGGCTGTACACAGTAAAGACCAGTCATTCCCAGTGACCCCAGGCTGTACACAGTAAAAGACCAGTCATTCCCAGTGACCCCAGGCTGTACACAATAGAAGACCAGTCATTCCCAGTGACCCAGGCTGTACACAATAGAAGACCAGTCATTCCCAGTGACCGAAGGCTGTACACAATAGAAGACCAGTCATTCCCAGTGCCCCAGGCTGTACACAGTAAAAGACCAGTCATTCCCAGTGCCCCAGGCTGTACACAGTAAAAGACGAGTCATTCCCAGTGCCCCAGGCTGTACACAGTAAAAGACCAGTCATTCCCAGTGACCCCAGGCTGTACACAATACAAGGCCAGTCATTCCCAGTGACCCCAGGCTGTACACAATAAAGCCAGTCATTCCAGTGACCCCAGGCTGTACACAATACAAGGCCAGTCATTCCCAGTGACCCCAGGCTGTACACAATATAAGCCCAGTCATTCCAGCGACCCCAGGCTGTACACAATACCAGTCATTCCCAGTGACCCCAGGCTGTACACAGTAAAAGACCAGTCATTCCCAGTGACCCCAGGCTGTACACAGTAAAAGACCAGTCATTCCCAGTGACCCCAGGCTGTACACAGTAAAAGACCAGTCATTCCCAGTGACCCCAGGCTGTACACAATATAAGCCCAGTCATTCCTAGCGACCCCAGGATGTGCACAATACCAGTCATTCCCAGTGACCCCAGGCTGTACACAGTAAAAGACCAGTCATTCACAGTGACGCCAGGCTGTACACAATAGAAGACCAGTCATTCCCAGTGACCGAAGGCTGTACACAATAGAAGACCAGTCATTCCCAGTGCCCCAGGCTGTACACAGTAAAAGACCAGTCATTCCCAGTGCCCCAGGCTGTACACAGTAAAAGACCAGTCATTCCCAGTGCCCCAGGCTGTACACAGTAAAAGACCAGTCATTCCCAGTGACCCCAGGCTGTACACAATACAAGGCCAGTCATTCCCAGTGACCCAGGCTGTACACAATACAAGGCCAGTCATTCTCAGTGACCCCAGGCTGTACACAATACAAGCCAGTCATTCCCAGTGACCCCAGGCTGTACACAATAAGCCAGTCATTCCAGCGACCCCAGGCTGTACACAATACCAGTCATTCCCAGTGACCCCAGGCTGTACACAGTAAAAGACCAGTCATTCCCAGTGACCCCAGGCTGTACACAGTAAAAGACCAGTCATTCCCAGTGACCCCAGGCTGTACACAGTAAAGACCAGTCATTCCCAGTGACCCCAGGCTGTACACAATAGAAGACCAGTCATTCCCAGTGACCCAGGCTGTACACAATAGAAGACCAGTCATTCCCAGTGACCCCAGGCTGTACACAAGTAGAAGACCAGTCATTCCCAGTGACCCCAGGCTGTACACAAAAAGACAGTCATTCCCAGTGACCCCAGGCTGTACACAATACAAGGCCAGTCATTCCCAGTGACCCCAGGCTGTACACAATACCAGTCATTCCCAGCGACCCCATGCTGTACACAAACCAGTCATTCCCAGTGACCAAGGCTGTACACAATACCAGTCATTCCCAGTGACCCCAGGCTGTACACATATAAGACCAGTCATTCCTAGCGACCCCAGGCTGTACACAATACCAGTCATTCCCAGTGACCCCAGCTGTAACAGTAATAGACCAGTCATTCCCAGTGACCAAAGGCTGTACACAAATACCAGTCATTCCCAGTGACCCCAGGCTGTACACAGTATGAGACCAGTCATTCCCAGTGACCCCAGGCTGTACACAGTATGAGACCAGTCATTCCCAGTGACCCCAGGCATGTACACAGTATGAGACCAGTCATTCCCAGTGACCCCAGGCTGTACACAGTATAAGACCAGTCATTCCAGTGACCCCAGGCTGTACACATAACCAGTCATTCCCAGTGACCCCAGACTGCTACACAATAGAAGACCAGTCATTCCCAGTGACCCCAGCTGTACACAGTATGAGACCAGTCATTCCTAGTGACCCCAGGCTGTACACAATAACCAGTCATTCCCAGTGACCCAGGCTGTACACAATACCAGTCATTCCCAGTGACCAAAGGCTGTACACAATACACAGTCATTCCCAGTGACCCCAGGCTGTACACAATAACCAGTCATTCTCCAGCGACCCCAGGCTGTACACAATACCAGTCATTCCCAGTGACCCAAGGCTGTACACAATACCAGTCATTCCCAGTGACCCCAGGCTGTACACAATACCAGTCATTCCCAGTGACCCCAGGCTGTACACAGTATAGACCAGTCATTCCCAGTGACCCCAGGCTGTACACAGTATGAAGACCAGTCATTCCCAGTGACCCCAGGCTGTACACAGTATAGACCAGTCATTCCCATGACCCCAGGCTGTACACAGTATGAGACCAGTCATTCCCAGTGACCCCAGGCTGTACACAGTATGAGACCAGTCATTCCCAGTGACCCCAGGCTGTACACAGTATGAGACCAGTCATTCCCAGTGACCCCAGGCTGTACACAGTATGAGACCAGTCATTCCCAGTGACCCCAGGCTGTACACAGTATAAGACCAGTCATTCCCAGTGACCCCAGGCTGTACACATTACCAGTCATTACCAGTGACCCCAGGCTGCACACAATAGAAGACCAGTCATTCCCAGTGACCCCAGACTGTACACAGTATGAGACCAATCATTCCTAGCGACCCCAGGCTGTACACAATACCAGTCATTCCCAGCGACCCCAGGCTGTACACAATAGCAGTCATTCCCAGTGACCAAAGGCTGTACACAATACCAGTCATTCCCAGTAACCCCAGGCTGTACACAGTATGAGACCAGTCATTCCCAGTGACCCCAGGCTGTACACAGTATGAGACCAGTCATTCCTAGCGACCCCAGGCTGTACACAATACCAGTCATTCCCAGCGACCCCAGGCTGTACACAATACCAGTCATTCCCAGTGACCGAAGGCTGTACACAATACCAGTCATTCCCAGTGACCCCAGGCTGTACACAATACCAGTCATTCCCAGTGACCCCAGGCTGTACACAATACCAGTCATTCCCAGTGACCAAAGGCTGTACACAATACCAGTCATTCCCAGTGACCCCAGGCTGTACACAGTATGAGACCAGTCATTCCCAGTGACCCCAGGCTGTACACAATACAAGGCCAGTCATGCAGCGTATAGTATATTATATACTATACACACACACACACATATATACACATACACATGGGCAGCGCGGTGGGCTCAGTGGTTAGCACTGCAGTCTTGCAGGTCCTGGGTTCAATTCCCACCAAGGACAACATCTGCAAGGAGTTTGTATGTTCTCCCTGTGTTTGCATGGGTTTCCTCCTCACTCCACAGACATACTGATAGGATGTTTAGATTGTGAGCTCCAATGGGGACAGCATTACTGATGTATGTAAGGCGCTATATAAATGAATACATACATACTTATGTGTTTTATATATGTATACATGTGTGTATATTCTATTGTACTGTGGGCCAGTTCCGTCCAGCCTCCCGCGGTATGATATGCCGGTTACCCGCCCGCTTTGTCTGCCTCTCACCACCTGTGGCCGCCCTGTAGCAGCCGCAGTCCCCGCTTCCTTCCCCATAATAGACGCCGCACAGTGCGGGGAGCGGAGGACCCGGCACACACTGTCCAGGCTCCACACAGCCCAGCCCGGGTGCGCACTCCCCCTCTCCGCCCAGCCCGGCTCACCCTCAGTCTGGAGCTCCGCTCAGTCACTCACCGAATCCATTGCGGCCTCTTCATCAGACACAACACACCGCGGACAACTTCCGCCCTTACTCTAAACACACTTCCGCCCTCCCGCTGACGTCACATCCTGTACCGGGGGAGCGCACGGCCGCCATCTTGGTTGGGGCACAGCTAACCACAGTATACTGGTGAGTGACTAAAGAACTGCTCCACCTCAAAGTATTTAAAATGCATTTTTATTTGTCCTTTAAAAACAAACCAAAAGAAGCAATTAAGCTTTTCTTACTTGCCTCTTTCACATAAATTATATACATTTCAAAATTATATTCAATACAAAACATGCCACGTACAAGTTTTTGTTTTATTTTTTTTTCTTAAAAAAAGGAATAATTTTATGTTTTCTACGAAGGACAAATGTTCTGTACAGAATCCTCACCGCACAAATTACAGCTCCCTATGGAATCTCGTCACAAAGAAAAGGGGGAAATGGTGACAGGAAAAATGCATGAAAACGTACGAGAGAGCAAAGAAAACCAAAACCACCGCAAAGAAAGTGGACAAGCGGGAGGGGCCGAGGCGTCCAAGCATGGGGGTGGATTATACTTTATAGGTTTATATATATATGTATATATATAAAAAAAAATAAGAAAAACTGTATAGGGTTTACCTAAAAGCTACATTACAATATAATAGTCTAATACACTGACGGGGGGGAGGGGGGCCGCCAGCTGCCGATGAAGACGTCCACCATCTTTCCAAATTTAGGGTTAAAAACAAAAAAAAAAATCATTTAAAATTTTCAGACTTTTCATAGTGTCCAGTGGTTTGTCAAGAATACGGTGTCCGACTATGCACAACATTTAATTTTTTAGGTATTTTTCTTGTATCGTTTATTTACATTTCTCTTTATTTTGTACAATTTTTGCAGCTTTTAAAACAGTTGTGGAAGCAGCTTTGTGTTAAAAAGCAACAGCAGTTCATTTCTATCATATTCACACTAGGTTTGATTTTCAATGCCCTTGGATGCTGATCGCCATTGATGATTCTTCTTTTTTTTTTTTGTATTTTTTTTCTGTGCGTTCAATCACCTAACTGCTGGGGGAGGGGGGTATAATACGGCTGGAGGGGGGTATAATACGGCTGAGGGGGGTATGGAGTTGACTCTCAGTCCCTTAGATTCAGTATGGAAGCCAGAGGATTGTGACCGACTCCGTCGAGGATGAGCCAGTCGGGGCGTAGTCACTGTACTTTACTGCGATTATTGATCACAAAGCGTATGCCAAGATCTAGGACGCCATGCCAGTCATAGAAAATGACCCTGTACTTCCCTCACAAGGCTGTAATACATAAATATAATTACATGTACAAATAAATAACACCCCTTCACCTATTCCCACCCCGTGTACTGTGCTAAAAAAATAAGAATCAGAATATGAATTACATATATTGGAGAGAAGAACAGCAGCTTTAGAATAATGGAAGTGAAAAGAAAATGGATAAAATCAGATCCTAACGCCCCGCCTGGGTCTTTACCGAAATACTGTGATTACCGAGTTTCATGAAGCGCACAGTTTATGTTTTCTTTTTGTTTTTTTTTTTTTGTTTTTTTTTCAGTTTTTTTAAAGAATATAAACCAAGGTAAACATACAGTCACACATATATCTGCCGTTAAAAGCAGGTTACCCCATGACAAGTTGGGTGTTTCTACTGCACTTCATATTCCATATACTGTATAGAGAAGGGTGAGGTTTCAGGCACAGAATAGGGGAGAATATGGATTGCTTCGGACAGACCACAAGCAGGCAGTTAGCAGAAACCACGATCCTTAGTGCACTCCTACCTGCTCACAGCCACGTTTCGTGGCCGAGACGCAGGTCAAAAAAGCTTCAGTTGAATGGGTCAAAGAGATAAAACAAAAAGAAGAAAAATAGTCGTGACCGTCTGGGATGGGTGGTTTGGGTTTCCATTACAGTCCCATCATAAGAGCTGTGTCCATGTTTATGAGGTGCTATCTATTTTAGATTGCCGTGGGAGTGTCACATATACACATTAGTATCCAACAGGCAGATGAGGTAGGTGCTGGCCAGGTGCCTCTGGGATTGGGTAGCTGTGACAGGTAACAGTCGAGGGACTGTCTCTTGCGCTCAACGAAAGCATCTCCTGTGCTCTTTATTCTGCAGTCTTATGTGCTCTCTTTCGCGCTCGGAGGGTCCTGTAGATTTAGGATTGTCAAACTGCTTTGTTATCTAATGACTATTTTTTTTTCTCTTTTTATGTATTCTCATTTACTTTGAGAAGATAGCGCAAAATATTAATTTAGGTAAAAAACAAACAAAAAGGAAATAAAAGTATAAGAGACCAAAAAACCCCTTTCTTCCTAGTTAGAGCATTTGTTACTTGGAGGAAGAAAGTGGTGTTGCACTAAACACATGCCCCGCTAGAATGTGGAGGGAATGTTTTCTGCAGAAGAGCGTCCTCTTGCAGTTTCTTCCATCCACTACAGTAAAAGCCTTCGGACATAGTAATACCACCGCAACTTCTATCATCATGATGCAGTAAGCATGTAGAACTGTGGCCACAAAGGCTTAAAAAAATAAGATGATGAAGTGATGGTAGAGACACTCGCTGATATTCTGTGCTCGGCTCCTAGGCTTTTCATAGACAGGGCACATTAATGTGGGATGACTGGAGGCAGTTGAAGTTCACCATGTTCAATTCATCCATTTGCGGCAGTTCCATGCCCCGCAGTGACATGGAATCTTGTGCTGATCATCTTCAAAGTCAAATTGGTAGTCATAGGTCAGCTAAGAAGAGGAAAAATACAAGAGAACAAGTTTCACAATTATGCTGGGTCTCATATTTATAATCAAACTAAAACTGTGTTCTCTGAGCTCTTCTAACTGCCATTTTTTGTAATGTGCAGCTTCATTACAGAGATATTCACATTTGTTTCTTCTGAAGGTCAGCATGTGAAATCTCTGCTTGCAGCGAAGTGAACATTTTTTCAGTCTTCTATGGGGGCTGTGCACTTTCACTCTTCCTTCTCAAAAGCTGCCCCTGCTGTAATAAGCAGCATTTTAAGAGAGGGGTGAAAGTACAGGACAACAGAGAAGATTTCAATGCTCAGTTGTATTACCAGCAGAGATTTCACATAGCGCAATCGCAAAGATACAAATGTGAATAGGTCTACACTGACTCATCACAAAACAGTCAAAAGCAGGGAGCTCAGGGATTTTTATAAAGTATTTAACACAATTTTTCTGGGCAAGTTACAGATCCTCTTAAATATACCCTCTGGGCTTCAATGCTTCTCCCTTTTTCAAGATACTGCTGCGACTAAAATGATTCAAGCCCCATTGCAAATTAGGTATTTAAGGCTGGAGTCACACTTTTGAGAGTCTTGTGCAAGCTCCCCATCACATCATCCAGCACTGCTGTCCACTCTTCTGCATTGAAATACATGCAGTTGACACGCACCTGCCCGGAGAGTGGGCGGCCGTGCTTGATGGTGCAATGCAAGTCTCACGCAATTGTGACTCTAGCCTTAGCAAAACATTGTGCAATAAAACAAACGAGATCAACTGATATAGCAAGTTATTTCACTACATTCAAAAGAATCTGCCATTTTGAATGACTACTGCAGTCTCAGAATTATTCATCCTGAGTCGTGCTCTTTCTTATGATGGTAATAATAATGGGCTGCATTAGGTGTGACGGAGATAAAACATCAATTACCTGGTCTGGTTAGAGGTTTTGTTGACTGATGTTTGATTTTATGTTAGAAATAAGAGTGTGTATGTTAGGAGGGAATCTGTTGGAGGAGTCATTTTGTCTGAACTATAGGTAAAATTGTGAAGCGCTGCGGAATAGGTTGGAGCTATATAAAGATTATTAATAAAATAAAATACAGACTATCTCCTTTACAGAAGGCTTGACTGCTTTTTCAGGCTACATATTCTCCCATAGTGCAGAGTCTCAGAGAAAACAGATTTCTGTGATGAGGTGATGGTTTGGGCAACACTAACAGCTGACTAATTTCATTTAAAAAGGGAATTGGTCACTCGGATTTCCCAATATAAACTAAAGGCCCAGTTACACACACAGATATCTGTTCAGATATTGGTCACAGATCTCTGGTTGCAGTGAAATCATGGACACATTGTTACATTTTGTGGCTGTGTACAAATGGAACAATGTGTCCATGATTTCACTGCAACCAGAGATCTGTGACCAATATCTGAACAGATATCTGTGTGTGTAACTGGGCCTTTAGGCCACAACTTTTAACACTTTTTTTCACAGCAGACAAGAAACCTGCCTGCATATCCAATAAAATAACTTTTATAGTCCTCTCCACCCACATACACACACTAGGCACAGTCCAGTACGGTGGGTGTCGGCAGTTTTGCTTCTCACCTCCTGTAATGGGTATGCGTCATAAGGGAACAAAGAGCACCAATGACCCACAAGTAAAGCAGACACCTGCACATTGCAGCAGGGTAAAAGTCAAGTACGCTTCTGTAGGAACCAGGCAGGGTGTGATGATGTAGGACACGTCATCCACATGAAGCATGGAAGGAAGACCACGCTTGTGCGGATAAAAGAGGCGACGAGCCGTGCTCATAGGACTGGACTACTTTGTATTGTGCAATTGTAAAAAGATATTTTTTTGGATATGCAGAGAGGGATGGGGACTCGTACGCAGGTTGCTAGACAGCTGTAAAGAAGCATTGAAAGGTGGTGGCTTTACCTTATTAACAGAAAAATGTGGTTCCTAGTTCCCCTTTAAGAGGTTGTCCCTTACGTTAAAAAAATACATTTCAATAAGCTGAATGTGGTGTAAGAATGACAACTTGTAACCTCCTGCACTAATCTCCCTCCTCCACATGGAGTCTCATCTCTTTATTTGGAGGAAATGCGACAGCTGCAGATGCACACTGCAACACTGCCCTCCGCATGTTATGCCAGGACACCAGTGGAGGACACAATACTGGGTGTAGAGAAGCGGCACGGGTCCAGGAATGTATGAGAGATATCTTTACTGGACCTGTTAAGCTTTAAAGGGTTTTCCAATGAATAAAGTAAACTTTAAAGTTCATCTTGATCAATAGATCTTGGAATAATAATATTGATAATAATGGCATACATGCACTATTGAAGGATGGAAGTTAATGGACGAGATTCACAGCTGATTATTTCTGTGAGGTAAAGCATTTCCCTGCCTGTGTTTTAAAAATGTTTTATCTCAAATAAAGAATTATTTGTGATCCCATGCTGTAATGTCTGTATACTCTTTTGCGTCTCCCCCCTCCCAGGAGCAGTGGTATGATCAGACCACGTCCCTGTATGGTCACAAGGCCATTACACAGTACATAGCAGGGACACATATATAAGATTATCTCAGCACAGGAGATGTGGCATAATCAGACCATGTCCCCTGTACGGTCAGACACATCCATTACACAGTACACAGCAGGGACACATATATAAGCTTATCTCAGCACAGGAGATGTGGTATGATCAGATCATGTCTCTGTACGGTCAGACACATCAATTACACAGTATATAGCAGGGACACATATATAAGATTATCTCAGCCAAGTAGATGTGGTATGATCAGACCATGTACCTGTACGGTCATACACAGAAATTATACAGTACAAAGCAGGGACAGATATATAAAATCTCAGCATGGGAACTTTTTTTTTTGTTTCCTTTTTAAATATTGTGGAAATTATTATTTCTTCCAAGCTCTACTGATTAAAATGAACTTTATTCATGGGAAAACTCCTTTATCTCTAGGACTACATGGTGCCATATCTTGCATGACACTAAGTGCAACAACATTATGAAATTTGATGTAATGATTTCCTATTGTGATCGAGTTGCAAATGTTTCAAAATACCGTATTTTTCAGACCATAAGACACACTTATTTTTCCGCCAAATTTGGGAGTAAGGTGTGGGGTGCGTCTTATGGTCCAAAAGTACATTTGCTGTGGGGAGGGGGCTTGCTACTTGCTGTAGGATGCGGGCAATAACGGACTGTGAGTGCAGGAGGCAGGTAGAGGTCCCCCTGCAGAAATCAGGTGCTGGCGACACCAAGTGGCTCCGATGCTTAAAGTGAAAGAATATTCATTAGCCGCTTCCCCGCCCACCTCTCAAAGCTGAGCAGTGGAGCAGCTAATGCATATTACTTCACTTAAACATCGGACACACATGCTTTCCCCAGCGCCGCCGGATTCCTGCAGCAGCTGGGGAGATGTGTGTCCGGAGGAGGAGGCGGCAGGAGCACAGGGAGGGGGAGGGGGGAAGAATTGCTGCAGTCGAGCTTGGCCTGAAGGGACTGCAGATCACTGCAGTGACATGGCCCGGCTTTGGCATACCTGACATGCTGCCGTGTGTTCCCCAGTCATTACAGGGCCCGTGGTGACGTAGTGAAGAGGGTGTGCTGGAGCATCACATTACAGCAAATGGCCCTCCCTTTTCATTATGTCACCACAGGTCCTGCAGACATCCACTACAAGCTTCCTATTACAGGACCTTTGATGAGGTAGTAAGAGGGGAGGGCTCTGTGCGGTCATGTGATGCTCCAACCCTTCCTCACCACAGGTCCTGTAAGCTGTAGAGATAGCATGGCTGGCTACTGCAGGAGCTGTGGTGATGTGAGCTGTGCAAGTAAGAATTAATTAAATGTTTATTAATAATAACGCGTAAAAAGCACTCGGACACTCCTGTGAACTATACCTCCCAGCATGCCATAGGATCTGCAGGACATGCTGGAAGCTATAGTTCTCCCATGGGATTTTAAAGTAGCACTACAGTGTTATTTTTCAGCACTGGAATGGTGCTTTAACTATAAGACCCTGTGCCCCCATTCTTAAGGTACTGTCTCACATGCGGCAATATTGCTAGGCAATTTCACTGGCAATTTGCTGGTTGCTGTGAAATCATGGACACATTGTTCTATTTTGTGGCTGTGAACAAATAAAACAATGTGTCCATGATTTCACTGCAACCAGCAAATTGCCAGTGAAACTGCCTAGCAATATTGCTGCGTGTGA
Organism: Allobates femoralis; assembly: GCA_033576535.1. Lineage (NCBI taxonomy): Eukaryota > Metazoa > Chordata > Amphibia > Anura > Aromobatidae > Allobates > Allobates femoralis. The sequence continues at coordinate 16,918 of JARQOC010001684.1, forward strand.
TGGTACCTTTATACTCGCCCTCCAGCATCTTCATATGGTACTTACAGACACCACACTGGTCCGGCTGCACAATCTTCAGCCCTTAGCTTTCAACATAATAACATACTATTATATATAATAACACCACATATAATAGTATGTTATTTATGGTATTAAATATTTTACCACATTTTTTGCTTCAAATATTTTCCCCCTCTAAAATCTGGGTGCATCTCATAGTCCGAAAAATGCAGTAAGTTGGATTTTATTTTCACACAACATACTTACCATTGCACGTAACATAGAAGTTGGCTGTTTTATGTAAACCAAAATCACAGCTCTAAAGGCCACTTTACACACACCAACTTATCTGTCCAACTTCTGAACAACTTACTGGTTGCAGTGAAATCATGGACACATTGCTCCATTTTGTGGCTGTGTACAAATGGAACAATGTGTCCATGATTTCACTGCAACCAGTAAGTTGTTCAGAAGTTGGACAGATAAGTTGGTATGTGTAAAGTGGCCATAAGATGTTTTTCCTGCAGTTTCTGCCTGCAGTTTACCATTCATTTTATGGTTGTGTATGGTAATTTGTTCCTGCAGTTGGGCTTCCCAGCAAAACCAATGTGTCTCACAGAAACGCTATACCCACACATTGGTCTTGCAAGTGTCAAGAACTGTCAAATCCGTCTGGCTTTGCTGCGGATGGGAAAGCTTGATCATGTTCTATTTTCCTGTGTTTTTGCTGCAGTCAAAGGCAAAAACGCAGTAAAAATGCGCAAAAAACAAAGGACCTGAACGCAGCAAATCTCCTGGCAAGGACTCTGATCCTTGAAACCAGTACAGGTTTTGTTGCGTTCAGGACTGCTGGAAAAACGTCCTGTGGGCACATACCCTAAAATAGTCATGCTATACCAAGTGGCAGGGAGACTGCACAAATGTTTTTGTCATGCACATTTTTCACAGTTGCTGTCTTGCAACATTTTACATTGTAGCCAAGGCTTCCTTTTAAAATAGGAGACAACCCTTGAAAATGCATGCAGCCGACATGAATGTATCTATTCTCGGCAGTCAAGTTTATTTTTTCTCATTTTACTAAACTTGTGTATGTATTAATATCCTTAATATCTGCTTTCTCCGTGAACCAGTGCCATCCTCCTCTTCAGACTCTGTGGGTCACACAGCGCTCTGCGTGAGCTGGAGGTGGCTTTTACAATGCAAGTCTATGGAGTATGGGAAGAGACCTCTGGCTTACACATAGTGTGCTGTGGAGCCTGAAGAGCAGTGAAGTCACTTAGAAGAGACTAGCGGTGTTGGATCCCGGAGAAGGCAGCAGTAGGTGTATATATTAATACACTACATACACACATTTAGAGTAGAAGAAAATAATCATGGGAGTGCTTCTGTAAAGTCTAGGCTGTGTGCCTCACAAAGGACAATATAGACTGGTTATATAGGAAATGATAAGACCCCAGTAACCAGTGGAAACCCCTAAATCCCTACCTCCTCTCCTTTTGGTATCCTACGACTCGAGATGATGATGATTTTGTCTTCTTTGTCAAATGTGACTACTTCAGCAACACAGTTAGGGGCACAGGAATGGTTGATGTACCTGCAATATCAGACAATAGTTCAAATACAAAAATTTACCATGTAAAAGGTTTCTAAAGCAGGAGAAATGGCAGTATTGGCAATGTCAGCTATGCAAGATGTGGTGAAAAAATCCAACATCTAGACAACTTTTCAGTGTCTGCTTCCTATCTGCTCTTTTCTGTCTGACACCGTGCACTTACCTAGCAGGGCCACCAGTTAAGGTGGCATCAATCACATGCTCGTTATTAATCCGGAACATGTAGATTCCCGATTCTGTGAAAACGGGAATTTTTGAAATTGTGAATTAGTGGGAAAATAAAATAAAAAAAAACAAAAGCTCAAGCTGTTTTTCTAAATTAGTGAAAGCCTGGACATTAAGGACCAGCTCAGGTATTTTCTGAACTCACGCACCTGCTCTTCATAGATTTTCTCTCGCCGGTTTGCAACTTCATTTCTTATGATCGTGCCAATGTATTCTATCACCATGGTGTGCTTCTCCAGATCTTTGGCAGCATATAGCCCTAGTCCTTGTATTCGGGAACGAGCTAGATATACATTGCTCTTCCATTCTGTCTTCAGCCTACGGTACTGGGAGGACTTTGAGTGCACAAACTGCTTACTGTAAGGTGTATTAGTCTCCCCTGTGAAGGTGCTCTGATAGGCTTTGGACATACTAGTGCTATTAAGAGTGTGAGGCCTGCAAGAAAAATTAAAAGTCATTAATATTATCAACCGATAAAGGGGGAATGCAGAAATTTAAATGGAGTGGTCTATAATTTTCTGCAAGTTTCCTAAGAGCATGATATTTATAAAAAAAAAAGAAGATGCCATTTTATAAGTACTGTCGTCCCCAGGTGTTCTACTGATCCTGCACAATCATATACAGATACATACAAATAGGTTTATCTTCTGCGTGCAGTTTATACAGGCGTCACCTCTGAGATCAGTGATCAGGCAAGTGAAAGACATAATATACAGGACTGGCAGGGACCACCGGACCAGTGGTGCATAATGGGGAGGGTTTTAAGGGGTATTATTTATTTTATATTCTTTCACGATTTTAGGAAATCCAGGAAACTTTCTGCAAACGAGATAACCATGCAAACGCCATTTGTACTAATGAACTGGAATTACAGCTGTGATCTCAACCTTGTATTAGAAAACTTACCGTTTATAGTGGGTCATGATCTTGGGCTCAGACCTGGCACAGCCAGTTGGATTGATCATGAGCGGCAGCTCCATTAAAGGATGCCGACCATACCGGAAGAGATAGTTCTGACAATTCTCTACTCCAGGTAACTAGAAGACAAAGATAAAAAATACAAACTGGTTGGGCAAAAAACAATCCAGTTCCACACAGCTGATGCAGTGCAGAATACAACTTTAGTCCCCCTTTCTGGACAAAAGAGATGTCTAAATAGATATATTTGGTGCAATCAGCATCAATTTTTATACGTGCACTTGCAGTAAGTCGAGGATTTTCTAGGCTCACAGTCAGGTGTATGAGAAATCATTTATATCAAACAGATAATAATGATCATTATTTTCATATGTAGGTTGAAATAAAACCATTTTCTAAAACCGCTATGTAGCATGGAATCAATGGCGCTCTATAAATAAATACTACTACTACTACTACTAATAATAATAATAGATACTCTTGACAGTTAGCCTGCATATTTATCAAGTGACCTATTACTTACCACATATGGAAGAGAACACAACAGAAAAATTCCAAGTCATGTCTCTGTATGTGTGGGGTATTTGTGTCTCCCGAGTTCTACTTGTGGATTTGTGTATGATCCATTCTATTGAACATCACTGTTTTGTTCTCTTCCATATATGGTAAGTTATAGGTCAGCTGATAAATATGCAGGCTGACAAAAGAGTATCTATACCTCACACACATTATTTTGCACGTAAAAGTCACAAAGTAAATAGGCCTTCTGCTGTATCCTTTGGGCTATGTGCGGCCTCCTGCTGTATAATGGGGGCTGAGTGTGGCCTCCTGCTGAGCAGAACCATATACATCCTCTGCATTATGAAAAGGCGGAGCTAACAGGAGTGGGCATGGCTATGTAGAGTGGGTGGGTCTTGTTATATAGACATACACACACTAAGCTTTATATAGTAGATGTTCTATCTAAATAGCTTGATCAATGTATCGTAATAATGAAGACTTTTGTTCACATTGTACTATAAAAAATTGATCACTTATACATGAATACATAAGCCACGTATGAGGGAGTCGGAGCGGTGGAGTCAAATTCAGGGAAACTGAGGAGTCTTGAGTCGTTGGTTTGGGTTAATGACTGCACAGCTCTGTGTACAAATGCTTTTTATTATGAAATACATTTTGGAGTCACTGTATAGATATGAATTTTTTTTTTAATTAATAAAAAAAAAAAGGAACCTCATTCCTCCCCCAACACTATAAAAGGCGCCGTCACACGCTACGATATCATTAACGATGTCGTTGAAACATCACAGGTATTCCGTTGTTCAAACGACATCGTTGCATGTGACAGGTCGATCTTACAAGCGATAAGGCTGGCTTCACACCACGGCACAGTCCGGTCTGGGTCTGGTGTAAACCAGACAGCCCCGAACCGTTTTTTGGCCCCAGGCCGGATGGCAGCTATCTGCCCTCCGGTTTTCATCTCTCCGGTGGAATCCGGGAGAAATATTTTTCTCACCGTACTCAAAAACTTTGCTGGATCAAATTCGCCCCGGTCCGGGAACCGGATACCGGCGGCTGCACACCGCTGTTGTTTCAGGACCCTGGCTAGCTCCCCGCAAGTTGCGGTCCTGATTCATTAGCAGCTGCAGCTGCGTCCGGCTGCACACAGGCCCGGAGGGCACATTTGGCCCTTCGGTTCTGTGTGCTGATCTGGTCCGGGGCTGTCAGGTTCATGCCTGACAGCCCCGGACCGGACTGTGCCATGGTGTGAAGCCAGCCTAAGTAGTCTGATCGTTCATCGCAGATTTGAGATCCGGACCCCAAATCAGACGATGTCGATCATGAAATCTGCTTGCATCGTTCAGTGTGACACCGCGATAACGATCTCCTTTATGATTTCGCCTATTCACAACATTGACAAGCATCATTCGCTGGTTGTGCGAACGATACCTGCACATAACATCATTGCTGCGTCCTGAACGTTATCTATACATGTGATACCTCACTAACGATGTTGTTCAGGAGCGCACACCCCTGAGATCATAGGTGTGATCGCTCACAAAATCGTAGTGTGTGACGGCCCCTTAAGACAAGATATCTTAGCACTAGTGATCAACAAATAGTCGCACCACCCTGGTCCAGTAGTCTGTGGCAGCCGGACCAGGGCAGTGCAAACTTCCTTAGCTGGCAGTAAAATGCAAGTATCCTCAGTGCTTCTTGCACACTGCAGCAGTCTACTCCCATGGAATACCCAGGATGCATTACAATGCCAGTCAATGAAGTTTGCACTACTCTGTTCTGGCTTTGGACACTGGACCAAGGTGGAGCAGGTCTTTATCCTCATCACTACTTGATGTAACTTACAGATTCAGCGATGCGCAGCACCGCATGCAGCGTCAGTCCAAACATCTCTTCCCCTTTCAAGTACTCCGGGAACAGGCGAAGCATTCCAGTTTCTCTCCTCATCCGTGCAACAGGCTCCGCAATGCGGGTCCAGAGAGCTGAGGGGGATAGAAAACAATATTATTATTACTTTTAAATGTCATTATCATTACACAGGTCTGCAAGGGTAAATTTGTTTTAAAAGAAGTAATTTTTATATAGTTTTGATAGCTGAACTCCGTAAAAATAAAAAATCATCAGATCGTTTGTTTCAAAAATACTGACTCCATGGGCTTTTACTTGCTTCATACTTTGACTCTAATGGTGACATTTGGTGGATGATTTTTGTGTAATTAGATTGGTTAGATATTAATGGACACTTTGACTTCATTAGAAACTTCTATTATGTGTACTGTGGTGTAACACTAGATGATTAGAACAAGTCGTTGGCTCCACATGTGGTGTGGTCAGTTTGTGTAGAAGAACTATGACAGCGGTCTAAAAGGAAATAGAAAGCCTTCATGTTGGCCTATGATCTGGAAGGAACCGCAAAATCATACTGAAGACAGTTGTACGTGCAACACGAAGGGGATTCAACCTTAAAAATACGTAAACAATATGCCCGGACCTCCCGTCAATGATTAGCACTGTGGCTCAAGGAATATCTTGTCCAGTGCACCTAATTCAGAACATGAAGAGCAGGATTCTGAGGCTGGAAACACACTGTCCAAGTGACATGCGAGTTGCTTGCACGAGTCTCAGATCATTCACCCGGGAAGGCCTCCCCCTCTCTGGACGGTAGCAGTGGAGCTACATAGAAAAACATACCACTGACAGTATCCCGTCCAAAGAGGAAGGTGTCGTGATAGGTGAATAATCAAGACTTGTGCGAGTAACTCGCACGGTACTCGGACAGTGTGTTTCCAGCCTGACAAAGACTTTCACACTAGTCCCAATGGGCCACAGCTTTTTTCACAGCTCAAATTAAATGATTTATTTAGGGACTTGGACCTTCATAAACATTCTACAGAACTTTGAGGGTATGTGCACATCAGTCGGTTTGTGGGCTGGTTTTGCACGTTTTCCGTCGGCGGTTCCCGCTGAGTTTTATGTTAATTTATGTTAATCCTACCCACCGGTAGGATTAACATGCTAGTCAATGGAGTTTTGGAAACGCTGTGTACATTACAACGTTTTTCTTCTTGACGATTTTAGTTTATTCACCGGTTTCCGACCGGTTCTCAAAGATAGAGCAAGCGACTTCTTTTTAGCGTTTTTCCAGCGGGTCCAGCTGAACAAGTGCAGCAAAGACCAGTCTGGAAATCGCTAAGGAAGACGCCGGGGAAATCGCCAAGAACACGCTGTCCGACCGCTAGGAACCCGATCGCAAAACGTTAGCCAGTCTCCACCGGTTCCCGGTCGGTCTGCAAAGATGCAGAACCGACTGATGTGCACATACCCTGAGGCTTCAGATTAAAGGAAAAGAACCTAGAATCCTGCTAGCTCCTGGTACCTGTTTTTTATGCTACAAAAGAAGAGAAAAGGAATTCCTTCCACAATTTTCTTAAGTCTGTGCTCTAGTGTAAAGCAGTGATGTTCCGGGGCTGATGGAAAAATTTTACCTTGAGTACAATGTGAGTGGAGACTGTGTGTTTGGATGAATCAATAAGTCAGAAAGCTGTGCTACTGCAGCAAGTAAGCTCCAGTGCCTGTAGGGTATACTATGCACTTGAAGGAAAGCTGTGAGAATTTAGACTTTAGTCTCAAGAAACTTAATGGTCAATGTGTGGTGATGCTAAAGTTCTCGCTTTGCTCCTTAGGGTAAAGTCACTCTGGCATGTAACTCGCACAAGTGCAATGCAAGATAATTTTGCATTGCACTCGGACCAATCTTGGACAATCAGGCAGCTCAGACCTGCAAGATTTTCCTCGATACGGGTCAGGGGAAAAAAAAGTTGCAGCTTGCCGCAATTGTATGCTCAGATCACTCACAATCATGCAAGTCTATGGGTGCGAGTCAAACATAGCACTGCACTGATGCACGTGAGTGCAGCAGGATACACACAGAGGTCGGCAATAGAGGAGGTGGGGAGATTAATCTGTCCCTCTCCTCTGCAGCTGTGATCCGATCAGAGATACATGACACCACGCTCATACTCGCAGCCGAGTCTGAGCCGAGGATCATAACTTGGACTCGAGAACAAAGTTGTGGAAAGTTTATTTGATCCCACAAAAGTTCTCCTGCCACCCCTCCACATTAACCTTGGACTACTGAAAAAAGGCGACTTAACCCTTCACCACAGGACGATTTTCCATTTTCTTCCTCCCCTTCTTCCAAGAGTCATTACTTTATTTTCAGTCAATATAGACATGAGGGTTTGTTTTTTGCGGGATGAGTTGTATGCCTCAGGTTGGTACAAGTTTGTGGATACCACACATGTATACTTTTATCTAAGTGATGAAAAAAATTCAGTAGGTTGTCAAAAAAAAGTATTGTGCAATAGACAACAGGAAAATGGCTACAGAGGCGGCACGTGCGCAAGCTGACATTTCGGCTCTTTTAGATTTCAATCTGTGCAGGTGCCACCAATGGCGCCTGCATACTGCCGGCGTGACACCCACTCCTCCGGACCCACAGCATCGCCAACCCTGCCTCCTATGGCCCTCCTGAGCCACTCCACTGCCGTATCCTCTTGGTAAACTACACTCAAAATACAAGCCTGACCTCTGGGATTATAAAATGGACACTTTTTTTTTTTTTATTAACTTTTTTCCCTATTTTTCTCCTAATTTGGGGTGCGTTTTATAATCCGATGCACCTTATAACCTGCAAAACCTTTTGTTCAATTAATAGTGTCATCTTGGATAGAATTGACATTTGTTTGGCCTGTGTACTCTTCCTGTTTTATTATATTGCATGCTTTGTTTTTTTTTTTGTGTAGCCATAATAAAGGCAAATTTTCTGTATTCCTTTTGGGCAATTTTGGACACATTTTAAGTGTAATACAAGTGCCTATGAGGCTGTTGAGCCTGGATCATTAGATACACAAAAGTCCAGATGATATCGTCCATAGGCGAGCGTCACACGCTACGATATATGCAAATATATCGCTGGAAAGTGCCTGATTTGGCATCACTCCTACGACGTCGTTGCGTGGGACAGCATGATGTGACTAGCGATAAGTGGTCAGAGCGTTAATCACAGATATGAGAACCTGTCCCCATATCAGACAATGTCGATCATCCAATCTGCTGCATCGGTCTGTGTGACACCACCATAACCGATCTCCTGACCGATTTCTCCTATTCACATCATTGACAAGCATCAATCACTGGTTGTGTGAACGATCCCTGCACGTAACATCGCTGCTGCATCCTGAACGTTATCTATACATGTGACACCTCACTAACATGTTGTCCACAAGTGCACACCACTGACATGAGTTCCCACACAAAATCGTAGTGTGTGACGGCCGCCATACTCAGACTGTTTCACCTGGATTTGGCTAGGTTTTGCTCATTTGTACTACTGGACAAAACCTGTGTGGAAGCCGAATTACAAATCTATTTAGTAACACTGAGCCTTTCCAGAAACCAATATAACAAAATAAAAAAGTATTCTTATAAAGGAGAGATTCTAGGACAAATATTTCTGGACCTATGACAATAAGTGAATGAATAAAGCGGTGCACATGTGCGAGATCTGCATAGCGCTGGCGATGCTGCTGGCTCCAGTAAATCATGTTTTCATGCCTACATGGGCGTGATCCATAAGTTGGTCAACTAGTCTGGGGAAAGTAACAGTTCATCATCTAGTCAAAGGGTTTATTTGCGTATCATAAATGAACGTTAGAAATACTTTTTCTAAAGATCCGTTTATGTGGGCAATGTAATAAAGGGACTGTTAAGCAGGGAATTTAGATAGGTAGACAACTGCTAGTGGTTCTGAGGCAAAGGGGACCTGTCAAGTTCCCTTTCGTTGGTAAAAGGTCTGGAGCTTATGCCAGGTGCGGCATTTGCATATAGAAGCTGTTGCTGTGAACCCATAACGTGGTCAAAGGAGCTCTTAATGGAAAAGAAAAAGAGAATTTTGTTTACGTACCGTAAATTCTTTTTTCTTTAATCATCAATGGGAGACCCAGACAATGGGGTTTAGGGCACTGCCCTCCGGAGGTCACACTAGGTACTACAAGTTTGTAGACACCGCCCCCTCCGCTTATAAACTCCTACCGCAGGGAACATCCTCAGTTTGGTCCATAAGCTGCGAGGAGGAAATAAACCACACCCGAAACGTTGGGAAGAATGCCGTGCACAGACGGTGTAACAACCCGGCAACCACTGTCTCAACAGAGAACAGAGCAAATGCAAAACATGCAACGGAACAACTGGGTGGGTGCTGGGTCTCCCATTGATGATTAAAGAAAAAAGAATTTACGGTACGTAAACAAAATTCTCTTTTTTCTGGTCATCATAATGGGAGACCCAGACAATGGGGATGTCCTAAAGCAATACCCCAGGGCGGGAAGAGTTCCTCAACAAGACGGATAACACATGGTTCCCTTTAAAGGTGGGCAACCGCCGCCTGGAGAACCCGCCTGCCCAAACTTGCATCCGCAGAGGCATGGGCATGCACCATATAGTGCTTAGAGAAAGTGTGCAGGCTGGACCAGGTGGCAGCCTGACACACCTGTAGAGCAGACGCTCGATGTCGCAAAGCCCAGGAGGCACCAACAGCTCTGGTAGAGTGAGCCTTCAATCCCACCGGGAGAGGCAAACCAGAAGCCCGGTAAGCCTCTTGAATGGAAGCCTTAATCCATCTGGCCAATGTCGACTTTGATGCTGCGGACCCCTTACAGCGACCTGTCGTAAGAACAAATAAGGAATCCGAACTCCTAAAGGAGGCGGTCCTGGACACATAAATGCGTATCGCTCTCACGAGATCCAGAGTATGGAGGTCGCGTTCAACCTGATGAACGGGAGCAGGGCAAAATGATGGGAGAACAATCTCCTGGTTCAGGTGAAAAGTTGAAACCACCTTCGGCAAGAATTCTGGCCGAGGACGCAACACCACCTTGTCTTGGTGAACCACCAGAAAGGGCGACTTGCACGAAAGTGCAGCCAATTCTGAGACCCTTCTCAGAGACGTAATTGCCACCAGAAAGGCCACTTTCTGAGACAGACGAGATAGAGAAACATCTCTCAGCGGCTCAAACGGTGGTCTCTGTAATGCCGCCAGGACCATGTTAAGGTCCCAAGGGTCCAGAGGTCTCTTGTATGGCGGAACCATCCGTGACACCCCCTGCAGAAATTGACGGACCTTCGGGAGGAGCGCCAATCGCCTGTCAAACAGCACTGAAAGTGCTGAAACTTGACCTTTCAAGGAGCCAAGGGATAATCCCAATTCCAAACCCGACTGTAGGAAAGCCAACAACGTCGGAATGGACAAGGGCCACGGAGACCGTCCACCAGAGGCACACCAAGTAAAAAAGATCTTCCACGTCCTGTGGTACATCTTCCTTGAGACTGGCTTCCTAGCCCGATTCATAGTGGCAACCACCGTAGGGAGAAACCCCTGGATGTCAGTAGCCAGGCCTCAAGAGCCATGCAGTCAATCTGAGGGCCTTGGAATTGAGGTGGAAGAATGGGCCTTGCGCGAGTAAATCTGCGCGGTCTGGAAGAGCCCACCTGTGTCCGCCTGACAGCTGCCACAGGTCCGGATACCAGGACCTCCTGGGCCAATCTGGAGCCACTAGAATGGCTACCCTGCACTCCGACCTGATTTTCCACAGCACCCTGGGAATCAGAGCCAGAGGCGGGAACACATACGGCAGACAGAATCTGGACCAAGTCAAGACCAGAGCGTCCGCTCCCAGAGATTGGGGATCCCATGACCTCGCCATGTATTGTGGCACCTGATGATTCAGCCGTGAGGCCATCAGATCCACGTCCGGAGAGCCCCATCTGCTGCAGAGTTCTCTGAAGACATCCGGATGAAGAGACCACTCTCCGGCGTCCATCCCCTGCCGGCTCAGATAGTCGGCCTCCCAGTTTTCGACCCCTGGGATGTGAACTGCGGATATCAGGCAGTTGTTGTCCTCCGCCCAGGATAGGATGCGGTGGACTTCGGCCAGAGCCTCTGCACTCCTGGTTCCTCCTTGATGATTTATATAAGCGACGGCCGTCGCATTGTCGGACTGAACCCGAATGGGTTGTCCTGAGAGGAATCTCTGAAACGCCAGGAGTGCCAGATAGACCGCCTTGATCTCCAGCACGTTGATCTGCAACGCCGACTCCGACTGAGTCCAGAGGCCTTGGGCCCTGTGGTGTAAGAACACCGCTCCCCAGCCCTTCAGACTGGCGTCGGTGGTCACCACTAACCATGACGGTTTGATGAAGGACCGGCCCCGAGACAAGTGATGTGGCTGTAGCCACCACTGCAGGGAATCTCTGGTCGGTTGGGAAAGGGTCACCAGCCGATTCAGAGAAATCGACCTTTTGTCCCACCTGCGGAGGATCTCCAGCTGGAGAGGACGGAGGCGAAATTGTGCAAAAGGCACCGCCTCTATTGCTGCCACCATGCGCCCCACCAGCATCATCAACACCCGTAGGGATGATTGTGGTGACAGGAGGACTGCTTGCACTCCTGATTGGATCGCCATCTGTTTGATTCGTGGCAGAGACACCAGGGCTGAGGCTGTGTTGAAGTCCATGCCCAAATATGTCAAAGACTGGGTCGGAACTAGCGTTGACTTCTGAATATTGAGGAGCCAACCGAACTGTTCCAGAGACCGCATGGTCACATCCAGGCTCTCTTGACAAAGGTGTTCTGATGGCGCCCTGACCAGTAGGTCGTCTAAAATGGGGAATGACGGCATGTCCCTGCACGTGCAGGAGAGCCATCATGGAGGCCATCACTTTTGTGAACACCCGTGGTGCCGAGGCCAACCCGAACGGCAGCGCCACAAATTGGAAGTGTTCGTCCCCCACTGCGAATCTCAACCAGCGCTGATGAGCCGGTGCAATGGGCACGTGAAGGTAAGCGTCTCTGATATCTATGGACGCCAGGAAGTCTCCCTGTGATACAGCCGCGATCACGGAGCGCAGTGATTCCATACGGAACTTCCGAACCAACACGTGATGGTTGAACAACTTCAGGTCCAGCACCAGGCGGAAGGATCCGTCCTTCTTCGGGACGATAAAGAGGATGGAGTAAAAACCCCTGAACCTCTCCCCGGACGGCACCGGTATCACCACTCCGTCCCTGCGGAGACCCTCCAACACCACGTAAAAAGCCTGAGCCTTTTCTGGTGATGGGACCGACCGATGGAATCGGGATATCGGTTTTGACGTCAGCTCTATCCTGTAACCTCGCGAGACCACGTCTCGAACCCACTGATCTTGAACGTGAAGTAGCCATTTGTCCTGAAAGCGAGACAAGCGGCCCCCCACCTGTGGGGAGGTAGGAAGGGAGAGCGAGTCATGTAGAGGCGGGTTTGGGGGTGGCAGCTGCCGCCCCCGCCGGCTTCTTTGGACGACTCTTAGAGCGCCACTGCGAAGCGGGCTTTCCCCCTCGGTCCGCGCGAGCGGACGGTGCTGATGACTGCGAGCTGGAACGAAAGGACCACTGTTTTAATAATAATAATAATAATAATGCTTTATTTATATAGCGCCAACATATTCCGCAGCGCTTTACAATGTAGGGTTAGAGTACAGAAAATATAATACAGTAAGTAATTACAGTAGAGAACAAATATAGTACAATAATTGGATACAAAACAATAGGCATAGAATCAATGTAAAAAAGAAAATACAAGAAATAAAGCAAGAAATGAAGGTGACCCTGCTCAAAAGAGCTTACAATCTAAAACGGGATAGAGGTTGCACAAGGTACAGGGGCTTATTGCACTGATGGTCCAGGCATCTTGAGGAAGTGGGGCATAGAACTAAGCTTACATGGATGGTCATTATACAATCTGTGTAGACCTTTTTGGTTTGGTGGAGTTTGTAGAGGAGTAATGTCCAGAGGGATAGCCCATTCACTGTCTACAGTACAATGGACTTCTATTAGGGAGTATGATAGGCCGCCTTAAAAAGATGCGTTTTTAGGGATCGCCTGAAGCCATGCAAGTTGTGGATAGTCCTGATTTCTTGGGGTAAAGCATTCCAGAGTTTTGGTGCAGCTCTGGAGAAGTCTTGGAGTCGGGAGTGGGAGGATCGGATTAGTACGGATGTTAGTCGAAGGTCATTTGAGGAACGTAGAGAGCGGGTGGGGTGATAGACAGAGATGAGGGAGGAGAGGTAGGGGGGTGCTGCACTGTGAAGAGCTTTGTGGGTGAGAACAAGCAATTTGAATTTGATCCTGTAGTATACGGGCAGCCAGTGCAATGACTGGCAGAGAGCAGAGGCATCTGAGTAACGATTGGCCAGGTGGGTGTTTTGGGTTCCTTTTAACGGTATACCGTGGCTTAGGCTTATTCTGCGGTATCTTAGACTCAGCAGAATCCTTTATCAGCTTGTCCAGTTCGGTGCCAAAAAGCCTGTCACCAGCAAACGGAAGATTCTGCAAAATCTTCTTGGATGTGGTATCTGAGTCCCAAAGACGCAGCCACAACAATCTGCGGATCGCTATAGCATTGGCCGAAGCCACAGCTGAGCGAGTGGCAGTTTCCAGAGTCGCTGTCCTGGCGTAGTCCGCATAGGCCCTTGCCCTCTCGGTAAGTGCCAGGACCTCTGGACTGGATCTTGCCAGGTCAGAGATACCATCCAAGCAGGTAGTAATCGCTTGTAAGGTCCAGACCGTGGCAAAATTAGGGGCAAAGGAAGACCCCACAGCCTCATAGGAAGACTTGGCGAGTTGCTCGACCTGTCTATCCGTCGCATCCTTCAGCGAGGAGCTATCAGAGGCAGAGAAAAGGGAGCGTGCAGCAATCCTGGTCATGGAAGCATCCACCTTCGGGGACTGCGACCACTCCTGAAGCACCTCCTGGGGGAAGGGAAAGCGATTGTCCTTGGGTTTACGGACATAACGCCGCCCAGGATGTAACCTGGGAGCTCTAACCACCCTTCCAAAATTCGTGTGGTCCATGAAGGAGCCACTTGGTCTAGCCTCTGGCCGCAGCCATTGATAGACCTCCTTCGGGTGCACCGTCACCTCCTCAGGGGGTGTCACGAGACGTAAAGTCTCGTTAATAGAGGACACCAGATCCTCCACCCCGTCTGGTGGTTCAGAAACAGACACAGACCCGAAATTTGAACCCCCATCATCGTCCTCACCATCATAGGAACGCTCCTCCTCAGAGAGAGCCTGGAGCTCGGGTGACTCCTCACGACGAGCCCGCTTAAGGGTCTCACAGCAGAAGAGGGAGACACCCGGGGGTAACTGGACGGAGTAGCTGGGCTATCCAGCCTCCTATTAAGTGCCTCCAGGGATTGCGACATGGAGGACAACTGGGACAACAGAGATTCATTGATCTTATTCTGAGTCTCCCATGGCCCTGAGATCACCTGAACCTCAGGGTATAGCACCGGAGCTGCTGACTCAGCAGTGTCAGTCCGGGCCTCTGGGCGACCGCAGTTATTGCAGGACCCCTCCACCAGTGTCCCATTGCATGTAGCACAGGTAATGGTGGTCTCTGCCTCCCTAGCAGCACGCTTCCTAGCTGAGGACATCGCCACAGTAGGGGAAAATAAGCCAATTTGCAGACAAAAAACCGGGAGACCCGGTGGCTTACCGACCGCAGTAAAGCGGTTGGAGGAAGCGGTGTGTGTGTGTGACCTCCGCGACGGTTTCCGGTCTCCCCTTGGAGTGCAGGCGCACGCTGCATACAGATCCCAGCCGGGAAGTGAGGGTAAAGATGGCCGCCGACAGTGAAACTGTGGGCGGCGCCGAAAACACGCGGGAAACACACACACACGCCCATCGATGACGTCACCGCACGGGCTGCTTCCCATCCTCCAAGCAGCCTCAGCATGAAGGTGCCGGAGCCCGCAGCGCGGGAAACAGTGTAAAATACTATACACAGACTGCATGCACAAACAAACATACGCAGCCCACGGCCTCAGCCCCTGTGACACACAGGGCGGTCAGCCAGGGTGACCCCAGCACAGGGTACACCAGCAGATCCGCGGACCCGAGGGTAACGCGCGGTCTGAGTGTCAGGACACATACAGTGACAGACACTACCCCCAGGCACACAGGAGACACAGAGTGCCTCAGTGCCGGTCCGGTCTGTAAGCACCATTTAGGGAGGCCTCGGACGGGGGTTCAGCACCAGTCCGGAGTGTAAGCACCATTTAGGGAGGCCTCGGACTGGGCTGGCTCCAGTCCGGTCTGTAAGCACCATTTAGGGAGGCCTCGGACGGAGCGGAGCTGTGCAAGGCTCCCATCTCCCACTCTCCAGAGCCCCCCGGAGAGGGATGGAGAGGAGCGCGACAGCGTACCGGGAGGACACAAAGTGTCCAGGCCCAAGGCCCTCCGGTACCTCCACCTGCGTGTTCCACAAGGGTGAGCGGGGAGGCTGTCGCAGGTCCCGACCGGAACCATTTTACCTTGTCTTCAGACGCCATCACGTAAGCTGTGAGAATGCAGTGAAGTGCAAGCAAAGCGTGATCCTCCGAGCACACTAAGTTAAAAACTGAGGATGTTCCCTGCGGTAGGGGTTTATAAGCGGAGGGGGCGGTGTCTACAAACTTGTAGTACCTAGTGTGACCTCCGGAGGGCAGTGCCCTAAACCCCATTGTCTGGGTCTCCCATTATGATGACCAGAAAATAGACCAACATCAGGCTGAAAAAAAAAATCCATCAGAGAGATAGTAGAAATGTCAGGAGTGGCAAAATCAACACTGGGGCATTAAAAAAAAAAAAAAAGCTGGCGAGTTTGGAAACAAAAAACACCTGGACGTTCACGGAAGAAAACAGTGGTGGATGACTCCACAATCCTTGCTGTGGTGAAGAAATACCTCTTCACCACATTTACCCAAAGTGAAGAACACTCTCCTGGAATTAAGTGTTTCAGTATCTAAGTATATCACAAAGACGAGTCTTCATCGGAGCAAATACAGAGGATTCACCACAAGGTACAAACCATTCAGTAGCCTTAAAAATAGAAAGGCCAGATTAGACTTTGCTAAAAGACATCTAAAGAGACCAGACCACTTCTGGAAAAGCATTTTTTGGACAAATAAAAGTAAGCTCAACCTGTACTAGAATGATGGGAAGAAGAAAGTACGGAGAAACCTTAGAACGGCTTTTGATCCGAAGCACAGCACATCCTCTGTAAAACATGGTAGACGCAGTGTGATGGTCGGGCATGCATGGCTTCCAATGGCCCTGGATCACTAGTGTTTATTGATGATATGACTGAAGACAAAGGCAGCCGGATGAATACTGAAGTACAAAGTGTGGTTTTTCTGCTCACATTCAACCAAATACTGCGAGGTTGATTGGACGACGCTTCACAGAACAGATGGACAATGACCTAAAATATTACATTGCAAAAACAACCCAGGAGATTTTAAGGGAAGGAACTGACATATTCTGCAATGGCGGAGTCAATCACTAGAATTCATTCCCATTGACCATGCACTTCACATGTTTAAGACAAATCTTAAGGCAGAAAGACCCACAAACAAGAAACTGCTTAAGATATAAAGCTTAGGTAAAGCTACTTTGCCAATACCTTTTGAGCCCCTGAAATGAGGAGGCTTTATGGAGAAATGGTTGTGATGTGAAATGGTTCACAGGATATTTTTGCTCAATTCCCTCTCGGTTGTTTCATTTTAAATAAAAAAAACTGTCATGCAGAGCCCAAATCACAACGATTCATTCACTGTCCAGATATTTGTGGACCTACCTGTATATCTGAAACTGACTTAATTGTCGTGGAAAGTTCTCTAACAATATATTTCATTTTATTGAAAAAATACCAGATTATCCACCAGTCCAGAAATGATTACATGTCCCAGGTTGTGAGAACATATTCTGTGCTATAAAAGCTTTTCACATTAAATTAGGGCAGCAGCAGGTCTGTGTGAACGAGCCCAAAGCATCTTTATTAGCTTGACAACAGTAGATGGTGGATAGAAGGATTACACAGGTAGATTTCACTACGCCCAATCCATTATTCCCAAAGGAGGTAAGCCACCGCTATCTGTCCACCAAACCTGATGTTTAGTCACTTTAGGGTCTACACTGGAAATGTTTTCTATAAAATGCTAGGATTTCTATTAAGGTACCATTACACGGTACAACATTGTTAACGATATTGCTGAAACGTCACGAGTTTGGAGTCATTCAAACGACATTGTTAGGACGTCATTGCGTGTGACACCGAGCTAAGACTGCGATAAATCGTTTGATCGTTGATCGCAGATTTGAGAACATATTCTCAAATCAGACGAGCGTCGTTCAGCCAACCTGCTGCTTCGGTGTGTGTGACAACACAATAACGATGTCGTTAACGACTTCGCCTATTCACAACAGCGAACAAGTATCGTTCGCTGGGTTGTGCGAACGATAGCTGCTCGCCACATCGTTGATGTGTCGTGCCCAATATCTAGGAGTAATATAGTAACATAGTTTTTAAGGTTGAAGGAAGACCTTAAGTCCATCTAGTTCAACCCATAGCCTAACATGTTGATCCAGAGGAAGGCAAAAAAAAAACCCATGTGGCAACACTAAGCTCCACATTGGGGGAAAAAATTCCTTCCTGACTCCAGATACGGCAATCAGACTAATTCCCTGGATCAACGCCCTATCAAAGGATCTAGTATGTATAACTGGTAATATTATAGTTTTCAAGAAAGGCATCCAGGCCCTTCTTAAATATTAGTAGTGAGTCACTCATTATAACATCATGTGGCAGAGAGTTCCATAGTCTCACTGCTCTTACAGTAAAGAATCCGCGTCTGTGATTATGATTAAACCTTCTTTCCTCCAGACGTAGAGGATGCCCCCTTGTCCCCGTCTCAGGCCTAAGAGTAAAGAGATCATTAGAAAGGTCTCTGTACTGTCCCCTCAAATATTTATACATTATTATAAGATCACCCCTCAGCCTTCGTTTTTCCAAGGTAAATAACCCCAAGTTTAATAACCTGTCTTGGTATTGCAGACCCCTCAGTCAGACGTGTGACATCTCACCAATGATCTCAAAAAGATGTCCTAACGACCGAGCTCCCGTGAGATCATTAGTGATATCTTAACGACATTGTAGCATGTAACGGTACCTTTACGCAAATCATCAGTAGGTGTCATCGTGTTTTATCTACAAACCCCCCCCTTACCTTGGGGAGAGGAGTCTTTCAGCACCACGTCCTCATAACCATATTCAATAACTTGCACAGTGAATTCAGGCTGACCGTTGTTATCACACACTTTACACCGATACGAACACCGACGATGACTGTGTCTCATGCTCCAATAAATTCGAGTGGCCTCAAACCCCACAGGATATAAGGCGGTGACACTGTGAAAGTCTTGTATTTGATGAGGCAAAAGCTGGCCAATGGCATGAAAAACAAGTCCCCCAACTCTGAACATGTGAATCCGGTCCCCCCGCTGAATGATGCTGGCAATCTGGCTTACTTCATCACGTTCGATGTATACTCGCCGGAAGACTGTAAAGCTGCTCAGTTCCTGCTCACAAGGCCCCTTTAACTTGTGCATTGGACAAAGCATAGTCTTGTCCTTGAAGAACATGCACTTGGCACGGATGGCACAGGCAAAGTGATAGACATTTGGGCAACGTATTCGGTTGCAGCTATTTGTGGCACCAGTTTTCTGGCACAGGCCGCACTTTGTAAGCAACCCACGATGCAGTGCCACTTCCACATTAATCAGTGCACCCCCTTGGTCTCGTATACTTCAGTAGACCACAAAGCACAGTTAAGGTGAACCCAGAGATCAAGATCCAGGTTGAGCAGCCGTGCAGGTCCATCAGTAGCCCCATCACCTTCCTCATGACAGAAGCAACATTTTCGGAGATCCTGAGGCAAGGTGTCAGGCTTTAGTGTAGTGCCAAGTCTTTCTATTACCTCACACACTTCTTTCTCACAATTACGAGAGACGATTTTTTGGAAAGTGATTAGTATATGCAGTCTCTTCCAACGAACACCTTTCCACTTCTTAATTTTTGGCCGTACTTCTTCCACACTGTCTTCAGAAGGGCGTGCGCGTTCCTTAATTTTAGCTGCCTCCATAGGTTCATCAATACTGGGTGACTTAGGTGGAGGCAGAGGACACAGTATAGGAATGGGAACTGGTTCTGGTGCAGGAGGTTCAACAGGACTAGCGGGTGCAGGTGAAAATGGAGAAGGTGGAGGAGACGTTTTTCAGGTAACACAGGAAGTTGACGCACATCCAGATTGGACACATTATTAAGGTAACAATGGTTTACAGCCTGCTCTACAATCGCCTCCTCCTAGAAAAAACAGATACATCAATTAATGTGAGAGAAGAAAGTTTACCATTATATATGAGAATATATTGAT